>JAYJLV010000032.1:850240-877375 GCA_036873485.1 Torymus texanus | reverse complement strand
TTTCGTGGCGAATTTTGATGGGGGATAGTTTTAGTGGCATTTTTGAATGGGATAGTCTTCGTCGGCACCGGCGATATAAGCACGAAAAGAAAATAAATTATTATTAATATCAAAGTATCGTTTATCTAGTATCTTAAAATATATATACCGCTGGTCGATATTCCTTCTCAAGTCGGCACAGAAAAGGCATAATTATATAGTAGAACCTGAAATTAAAAATCATACATCGTAATCGAAGATGTCGTATAGTAATATCTGCAGAACTTCTGAAAATCGCTACTCACTATTACAGCATCTCTACTCTCCTCTCGCGCACACAGGTATATTACACATACTTGCGCGTGAACGCTACAATATTAAGGAGGTATAGGGGCGGGGGTGGCAGAGAAGCGGGCAAACCGCCAGAGAGCTGGCGAGAGAGAGAGAGAGAGAGAGAGAGAGAGAGGAGAGAAGTGCAGCGGAAAACGCAGTGCCAGCTAAACTACACGAACTCACGGCAACGGCGGCGGCAGAGGCGGCGGTGGCTGCTGCTACAGCGGGTATATAAGTCGGGCTATTATCGGGCTTAACGCTGAGAGCCCTCCGCTTTCATCCGCTAATGGGCAGCTCTAACTCCGCCCGTCTGCCTCCTTTACTGCGTCATTAATACAAGTTGCACATGTCGAGAGCGCCGGTGCGCTACAATAATTTACATGAATGGAATTGAAAATTTTCTACCACACCGAGGAGAAAAAGACACGCGAAAAACTGACGCGTCCCGAAGAGAGAGAGAGAGAGAGCGCAGCACAAGATTAAGGGAGAGAGAGATGGTGGAGGCAAAGGCGCACAGGGCAAAAGCACGGCAACGATGGCGACGCGGCGACCAGATGCTCGCAGAAGGGAAATAGAGAGGAAAAGGGAGATGACGCGCGGCGAAGAATCTTGTGGCATTTTGCGTCAGTAATTATATGTAAAAGACGCTCCTTGCCTTCTACCCGAAAGCATCCGCACGCGCGCGCGCGCGGCTTTCGCTCTTTCCCTGTCTTTCAACGCTCAGCAAAGCTAACATCATATACCGCCTCCTCCTCCTCCTCCTCCCTCTCTTCGTTTTTTCCCTCTCACCGTCCGCTGCCGTCGCAGCCGTCGTCGTCGGCCAACGCTCGCTCCTCCTTTTTATGTTTTAATTTGTGCGCGCGCTCGCCAAGTGTGTCCGGCTGACTGGGGGATTCACCTACGCAACGAAACATCTTCACTCCCTTTCGCCCCCCCCGACTGATGTATGTGCATAATACGCGCGCGTAAGGCAGCCGGATCGTCTCGAGACGAGCCGTTTTAAAGAGATGCTAGAGAAACTCATGTGTGTGTTTATATACGCGTGCGTGTTTTTCGAGATTTTTTTGTAACTTTTTGGAGTGAAATAAAGTGCGGAATAAGATTTTTCGCGCAAGTTATGGATAATAAAAGTGGAAGGAATTTGCGATGCGTGATTGAGGATAAGATCTAGGTGCATCTGCGTTGGGCGGTTGAGATTGCAGGGATTCAGAAATCGGAGATCGTCGTGGGTGCGACACTTCGAAGAATTTAATTTTATAGATAATATTTGCGTGATTGCTACGAAAATAGAATACGTGTTTTTGAGCTTAAACCACAACAAATTTTAGACATTTTTAATTTAGATTGGTGACCGGGACATGTAATTATACAGATGGAATCAAAGCAATCGCCTAAACCGTATTGTTTGTTAATAAATATAAGAAATATGGTAAATAATTCGTTAATATAAGTCTTTTTATCGTATATTTAATAAGTAATTAAAATGAATGATGATTAATTTATTATTATGTAACGTTATAATAAATTTTAAAATATTTGCATTTATAATGAAAATTAATGTTGAAAATAAACATCGAAAATACAATTTTTAATAAAGAAGGGAAAGTTGAAATGCATCACACAGGTAAGTAAATTCAATAATAATTTATCTACTTTGCATTTAAACATAAATACTGCCCGCTGCTCCAATACGTGACGGCTATGTATCTACAAAGTCATTAGCCATTTGTCATGAGCCGCGTGCAACTTGTTAACTCCATGTTGCTTCGACCATTTCCTACTTGTTTTTTCTTGTCTAATGACGGACTACACTAAAAATGTATTTACTGGACTTTCTAATCTTTATGAAAAAGTAATTTCGCAAAAACAAATGATTCATTATAACCGCACATTATATTTTTAACATAAAATAATTCAATAGGTCTTTTTTGATAACAATTACACAAAAAGTCTCTGTTACACGCAATAACTGTTAGTACAATGTTTATTCAAAACGATACAGATATACGCAACCCTTCTTCCTCTCCTGCATTAATTTTTCAATAACACATACACAACTCTCAGCATAAATCAAAAAAGACTCGCGACTCGGGCCATGAATCAGGCTCCATCCGTGCGCGTGCGTTCAACGCAAAACAAAAAGCGTAAATCCCGCGGAGCGAGCACGAAACCTCTTCGCATACGGACAAAGGGGAGACGACGAAGACGAGGACGCGCTCGAGGGATCGACGAAATAAGGCGAGAGCTCTCCTCGGCCTGCACGAGAAACAACACCGGACGTACGCGCGCGCCTTATTATGCGCGACGCCAGCTTGCGCGAGAGTTTAAAGCAAATAATGTCGTCGTAAACCAATCAACCGCCCCGACCAAGAGAGAGAATGAGCGCGAGAGAGGTACACATCCCGCCTACGCCAGGCGCCCCCACGGCTCGCGTGCAGCCGCGAAAGACTAATGGCTGAGCGGCCAAGAAGAGCGAGTGAAAGAGAGAGAGAGAGAGAGAGAGAGAGAGAGACGGGCGTTTAGGATTTCTTTTTTCGCAGCCTCTCTCGCAGCCCTCGGAAATCCTAGTCGCCGCTGCGGACTGTCTCCCCTTCGCGGCCTTTGCACCCAAGGAGGCGAGAGGTCACGACGAGCTTGTGCACCGCAGTCGTCGCTGCGCAAGACTCCTGCTTTTCCGGCATTCCGGAATCCCTTATGCTCATGCTGCTCGTACTCACGCGGCCAAGGCACTGACACAATGTGAGGTGAGAGAAAGAAAAATCGCCACGTGACCGGATCCGATCGATTACGTGTTGCGCGAGCTTTGCCCCGACGAACAAGCAGCGAGCTTTATGCCTCTTTGCATTTCCACTGCTTTAATTCACCATGTGTAGGGAGCGGAGGATGTCGCGCCAGGTAGGAATTAACCTGGCGAAAAAGGATACCGTCGGCCGTTGCTCGCGATGCATTTGCGGCAAATGTATTCTGGTCGGACAAATGCCACGAGAATACTATGCTGTGTAAGGACTATTATAAAATGGTCTGTCCAATTATTTTCGATCAGTTGTACGTGCGTGTCCTGAAGAGGAAACGTTGTGTGAGCATACATTTAGCACTTCATACGTACGCAGCTTACTTATACTCGAAGACAATAACTACATGAGAGATCACAATTCCGCCCAAACCAAATCACGCACGTAACTACACAATTCGCATTCGCCCTCGACTACATACAAAACCAAGACTCGCTGCGTAAGTATAAAACACGCATCACGGCGCGTGGAGTTATTCCTGCAGTCGCGGCAAAAAAACTTACTACGTGCTCTCTCCCTCTCTATATACGAGCTGAAAAAGCCATGCTGAAAGTACAGTAGAGTACCGCGCGATAGTCGCAAGCGCGCGGCGATCGTTAAAGGCTCGATAGCGCACGAGTCACAATTCAGAAGCATAAAATTATATGGTGTTATTATTCGCCCGGGGAATTAATGAAACGCTCGCTCGTGTGTGCGCGCACGCTCGTCCAGAAGGGAGAGAATATAATTCCACATTCTTTCGGGCAGAAGAGACGCCGCAGCGAACACGAGCAAGATATCACTGAGGCCGAAAGAACACGCGAGAGGTCGTAAAATCCGCGTTTCACGAGGCTCTTTAAACAAATGCCTCGGCAATCTGCCGCATGCGCACGCAAGTTTTTCCGACGCGCGTTCGCTCGCTCCTTTTACAGTGCAATAATGCTCTTGCAGACGCTCGCGCGCGCGCGCAAAGTCGATTTTCTACCGCAGCGAGCGTCAAATGTTATGGTTTCTTTCGCTTTTCGCGCGAGAGCCGGAGGGAAAAAGAAAGAGAGAAGTTACTATAAACTAGTCGATCACTGCGAATTTTATTTCAACCGGATACCCGCGAGGGATTTTTCTCTTTTCGCTTTATTTTCTTTTTTTCGGCACGTTGTGAAAGCGAACGGCGTTATTTTTCTGGTTGTACGATGCCAGATTTTCAATTAGACTTTTTCATCGTAAATCGTGTTTTTTAAAAAATCGAGTTTGCACTTCATGATTTTTGTAATGGATTTTGTGATAAGTTTTGTTGGTATAAACCTTTATGACAACTATTTCACAAGCCGAAGAAAAATAATTTTTTTAAGAAATAAAACTGATTTGATTATATTATAAAAAATAGTTAAAGAACTCAGATGCAGTATTTCAAAAGCACTTTAGTAAAATAATTTATCGATACGTTTATGAATATATTCGTAACGTATTATCTAATATCTGATTCAATTAATTAATATTTATTGACAATGAAAGTCTTTAATAATATTTTATATAAAATATGCGAGCTATTGATATATTTGCTGGTAAGCTTTTAATGATACGCATACAGTTATTCACATTATACTAAAGTTAATCTAACTCTTTATAAAAGGAAAATGAACAAAGTACATATATTATACATAGAGATTAATCAGGATTCTCATCTATACGTCTAGTGCATTCCCTCCCCGGCGCGCGACAAAAAATTCGGCATGAAAATTTGCATATAACCAGAAAAGAAGAACGCCGGCCCCATGGAAAGTCAGAGCAGCAAAAAATTTCCAAAACAGCGGCGTGTCCCTGGACACAGCAAATAAGCATTCCCTCTTCGGCTTCCCTATATAAACTCACACACGCATATATATATACACTTACACCTGCGAATGGGTATATTATATATACGATACGACGCACTCGATGCCTTGTATTCCTACAGGTAGCTAGCGTGCTCGTAGTAGTGGCGCATACGGCCGCCATACGTCAACGTCCATTACACTTCCAACGCCGCTGACTTTCTCTCTCTCTCTCTCTCTCTCTCTCTCTTTCTCTCGCTTTAATGTTTTCGACTCCGGCACAGTCTTTATATCCCACCTTGCAGCTAATTAGCGAGAGCCCAGATACCAAACTCGCCCTCTCCCTTCCTCCTCTTCGCTTATACGAAACATATATATATACACACACGCGCGCGTGCACCTCGATTCTCTTTGGGGGCCGCTACCCTTCTTTTTGTCTCCCGGTATTTCTCTCTTTCACTTGTCGCGCGAGCGAGCGAGCGAAAGAGCGTACGCAGCTCGAACATCCAACCAAACGAGTCCAGCGGTGCAAAATACACACGAGAGCCAAATTTTTCTCTTCCTTTCATTATTTGCGCCCTTTTCTCTATGTACTCGTGCCGTTTTAGTGTGCGGCTATATAGCAAATTCCTTTTTTACTCGACGTCCTCCTTTCTCTACCTCCGTTAAATTTTATCCGTTTTTCTTTGGCTCCGCCCATTGCTTTTATACAGACATATAGAGGAATCAAACTTTCCGAATAAAAGACTTCATACTAATTATATTCGGTTGTGCAAAAATGCTTATGAATCACAATTTTTATTGCTCCCATGATGCAACTTATGTTTATCTTTGTAATAAATATATAAACAGAAATAATAACGTATCGCCTACATATCAATGCAAGATCAAACAAAAGTCAAGCATATCGGTTATCATAGTTTTACGAATAGTTCTCTAAGAGTGGAAACTTTACTTGTTGGTCATATTGGTATACAAATGCAATCCAATTTAACTTTTAAATATCAATAATACATTATTTTTAATTGCTTTTTCAAATAAATAGAAGATCTTGATCATGGAGTGAATAAAAATCGCGAAATAAAATTGCTAAGATAAATTAAATTTATTTTACTCGTTAAATTAAGTTAAAACCGCTCATATACTGTTTGTCATGATATACTTGTGCACGTAGCGCGGACCCGCATTCAAAAAATATATAAATAGATTTTTATTTCTCTTTATGCAAGGTTGGCTTTTATCTTGACTTTCTTCTGTCTCGCGTGATTTTCTCTTGCCCTTTTATTACACGCACCGCGTAAGCTCATTTTGCTCGCGGGGGCGTGCATTTCATTTCCCTTTTCCTTCTCTGCTCGCTTTTCTTTTTCCATACATACCCTCAACGAGACATCTCTTGCAAATCTCCCTATTGAATATACCCGGAATTCACGCTCGCGCTCTCCCACTCTTTCGACGCGCGTTAATTTTTCATCACTGCGCACGCGCTATGTCTACGTCCAGTACATAATTACACTGGCGTACAAAAAGTGGTATATTGCACAGACTATATGACCATATGCTTGTATATTTTGACTACCTAAACATGATTCAGGAGTCAAAATTGTTTACTCGCGTTTTGATCTTTAGATATCTGAAGTATAATATTTTGAAGGTTTCTTTTAAAAATACAAATAATTTATAACTTATTCCCTTTAAAATAAGATTTTCAAAAAGCAGACATGATGGAGTCATTTCGGCACTACAATCTCGCTTAAAGTTATTATTATAACTATATTATAACTATATTATAATAATAACTTAGACTCCTAAAACACTTTCATACTAAACAAAGTTTAGAATAAGAATAAACGCTATACAAAAACTCTATAAAAGGAAGCAATAAGAGTTTAAAAGTTTAGATCGTTTTCATCAAGTATGTTACTGGAATCTGCGGGTTTGGAAAGAATTTTAGAAAAAAAGTTGAATATTCTGGATTCCCTGCTTTTTGAGAAAGCAGTCTAACTAACGCGTTTAAAAGAGTTTTCTACATATTATACACCTACTTCGGTCGCGTTCTGGAGTACGATCGAATTTCTCTAAACACGCGGAATTCCACGCGCAATATTAGCACATACTCTCTCCCTTCTCTTTTAATTTCAATTCAATGACATTGCACCGCCCGTGATTCATATAATATGTATGAGCTGTATGCAGTCTCTGTATTTCGCGCATGAGATTACTTCTGAAGCAATCAGAGGAAAGAGGGGGGAAAGGGAACTAATTAGTTTGCTTTTTTCGATCGCGAGTACATTATTGAAACTCGGGCGAACGGAAATCCGCTAATGATGTCTAGATAATCAAAGGCATATGAATAGGTTTCTATTCAAATCTGTCGACGACAAATTATGTGATCATTGCAATTCATCGTCATGTTTACTCTTCTAACATCGCTTTCTCAACAAGGCATTGAATCGATCCAAAAAAATTTCCGATAAAAAATATTTAAAGACTATTTTTAAGGCATTTGATATAAAAAAGCCGCCATTTTCGACAACTTTTATTTTTTAATATTTAAACGTGAGCCTGTGGATATCTGCGCACGTCTGTTCATCTGCGTGCGTATATGTGTAAGATCAAGTCACTTTCATATTCATGTACTTTTAGTGAGATAAAGTAAAGGGAGTTGATGTTCGCGTTCGAATTAAGGTGCGCACGAGGGCGAAGTCACCTAGTTTTATTTTTTATGCAAGAGACTATTTTGATAGCTTGATCAGAACTTTACCAGATAGCTTCATAAGTCATTACATTCAGTGTAAGGAAGATACTTAACTACTAATAATTTCAGCGATGTTTTATACTTCCTTTACATCAAACGTATATATACAAAGCTTTCCGTAACGATTAATTCACTAAATATCATTTGCTTTGTTTAAAAACTATGTTGCATTTGCGTTTAAAAATTTATTAACTATTCCATTACGACTATTTATTAGGAATTATTTCCAACTTCTATCTTTTCAATATTTGACTTTTTATATTATTTAAAAGAAAATTTTCTACCGTTGTCACAGTATTGCAAATGTTTTGGTCATGTGAATGAATTTCTAAAATAATTGAATGCATGATTTGTATAAATCTTACATTATGGCAAGTAGCTTTTGAAAGTGTGCTTCATATTTGTTAATTGATATTTTAATTGTCTAATCTACCTCTAATTTACGTCTAATTTACCTCTAATTTACCCCTAGCTTACCTCTAATTTACCTCTAATTTACATCTCTTATCGTACTTCTCTTCATAATGCTATTTTCGTGTCACATAATTTAATCATTGTTTCCTTCAACTTACGTCATCCAATGTAACTCTTGTTGTTCGTTTGCTTAGTGTTTTATTACTTAATTTTTGCTTCTAATTGACTACCCCGCCTCTACTGGTTATTGCAGTCTGATTTATGGTAAAAACGGCGTTAAGGATAGTGCATTGCTATCAATTAATCATGGGGATGGTCGTTACTATAGGAGAACTAGATATCGCGGAAATCGTTTATACACCATCACTAATCTATCGGCCTACGCTACTCCATCGACGACAGAAACTTAAGGCCGATATTGAAAAAGACGAGAAAATAAACGCGAGAAATCCGAAAGTAAACGATATAACTAGTTGGCGCACATTTTTCAATGAGACTCCTTCCGCTGGAACAAGATAAATGTTTGAAAATATTCTAAATGGATATGCTTTATTAATGTTACAAATTCTTTCAGAAAACTGGGCAGCACTTGAGGGACTGATTACTTTTAAATGTTCTTCTTTTATCCAGTACAGTTCCTTAATCCTACGCACTGAAGCGGTTTTATTGTATAACTACATTAAAAATTATAAATAAGAATATCTATATAATAGATTATACTTGTATTATATACATAAAGAGAAGAAAGATTTCTTATGAATAAAAATCGTGAATAATAATTAGGGCATACGAAAAGATAATTATTAGAAATGTATTATTAATAAATTTCTAAGCAATTTTTATGAATATTACATTGCTTGTTAACCTTTAATTTTATGTATAATTTTCGTACCTAATATATAGTAATCCAATCCAAAAGTTATTATGTCATATTGAACAATTTTAAAAACAATACATAGATATAAAAAACATTAGACACTCCGTATTTATTTATCAACACTATCACTATATTTTTAATAATTTTAAATTCGTGCTTTAGTTGTTGAATCACAATCATTATCTATAAGTAATCATTCTTCTTTATGTATATAAATAGTATTGATATAGTATTTGCTTATCTTCACAAAAATGTATTTACATTCGAGGCTTAAATCCACCCTTAATGTACTATAGTACTTTCTTGTATACATAATTATAATGCTTATCATTTTAAAGTTACTGATGGACTCGGAACAAAAAATGTCGAAAAAAAAAATTAAAACTCCTAATCCGCGTTGATGTAAGTTGCTCGACGCACGCGCACCTAATGCACGAATAACACTGGCGGACAAAAAACGAGTTGCTGAGACGGAAAAAGAACAAAATGTGAGACAGAAACGAGAAAACTTAAGCAACTCCCAAGCCGCGAAAGTAATCTCGTTCTCGACGAGTCGGCTTAAAGACAGCGAGAGAGATGGGAGGGAGGAAGAGAGGAAAAGAGGGAGAGAGCGAGAGAGAAGAAAGATCGGCATCCACGAAGGAGCGTGCGCTATACTTATATACACTTGCTTCACGAGAATCGATCATTAGGTGCGCTTAGAAAAAGGGCTGGTCGGCGGAAGTTTCATTAGGAAATGGATGGTAACAGTGGGTATATACGCGAATTGGAAAAGAGGTGGTCTGTCTGTCTATTTCTCTCTCTCTCTCTCTCTCTCTCTCGCTTTCTCGTCCTAGCCTCCGCCTGGCCACCGAGCTCGGAAACGACGCGGAAACAGAGACAGACTGAGGTAGAGAGAAAAGGGAGCGAGTGAGAGAGCGAGCTTTGAAGCTCGCGATGACTCGTACTGATAATCCATTAGGATCCGTCTACTTAGAGTATAACATCTATTTGAATGCAAATCAATAGGGGAATGGGAAAGGACGGTAGCCAGTAATTGGTCCGGCTTTATTGGAGCCTCTCTCAGTGTCTCAAAGAGCATCTCGTTTGGTCATCTTCTCCATCTGGGCATACGCTCTGGCCTCCCCCTCCCCTGGTCCGCTCTCGCTCGCTCTCTGTCGCTCTACGGTCTTTCTCGTCTCTCTTTGCTCATTTCCCCCCTTTATCCCTCTCTCTTCTCTCTCTCTCTGTCTCTCCCTAACTCTCTTGCACCGCAGCAGGTTCCATGCTCGCTAGCTCTCTTGCTCGAGTTTAACCGTAAATTAACGAGGTCCGACGAGCGGGGCTGTATGTCGTGACAACGCGCATCATCGGAGAGAAATTAGAAATAGAGTAAACGAGGAAAAATGGACTTCTTCATTTTATTGCGATAGAAGCAATGAGCACGATGGAGCACAACGTACTAAATATGAAAGGTTTTATGTATATAAGCATTCGAGCTTTCTAAACTTGCAGCTGCAGGTACGCATTCGCTGCTTGCGGCGCAAATTGGATTATGAAAATATTTAAGTTACAAATAGATTCAGCGATGAAAAGTTGTTTTTCGAAATTTACGCGTTTCACGGTAGATCGTGCTTTTAATTTAATCTATAAACGTTGTTATTTTTGCAATACATATAAGTTTTGTAAATTTTATTATTTTTTTATGCATGAAAACTGTTATCCTTTTTCAGAATTGTTTCGCTGCTTTAACGATGATCAAAATAGCTAGTATAAATTTTTTATTTTATGAGTAAAATAAATCGTGAAACACCGAAAACTGCCTTACACATAATTTACATTGCACACGCTCAACATTTTTACTGTATTTGTAAGTATATTATTCATATGTCACTCAATACAAATTTCGTCAATAAATACGACATAATATGATCGCGTCTAAAAAGCTTTTTTTTCCCACAGTAGTCAGTATAACGTTAAGCTCATTTCGAAATTAAAATACAGCCCCCTCCTGAATAAATCAGCACTATTTTTATCCCTCATCTCGGCATCATTCTTCGTTTCGTCTCCTCCCGACAATCACAGTATAAATTCGATGTTTAGCTTTCATCGGCGTACATTATAATCAGTAACGTCCATGCTTGCGCGCGGGCGCGACATCAAAGAAAACGAGAGCGAGTCGTACAAGTCGTACACGCGTGTTTAACAATTTCACTCGCGCACCGCCCGCAGAATCAATAAGGGGATGAATATCCCGAGCCAATACGCGCGCGGGCGCGTGTATACACAGAGAGGGAACAGGGAACCGGGCGTTGTGCGAAGGCGAGGGCGAGACGAAGAAAGACAGAGGAAAAAGGCACAGAGTCTAGACAGGCGCGTATAATAATCCCTGCGGCAGGAGTGCAATACACGTATATATGTATGTGGGTATGTGTGTATCGAAGGCCGTATAGCGAGTCGTTCTCATTCGGTAATGGCTTGTAAGAGGAAACGGGCCGAGATTTATTGGTCGCCGGGGCGAGACGTGTAGACGCGTATATACACAGACGCGCGCGCGAGTCAACAATAGAGTGGCGTATGTACGCGTGCCGGCCGACAAACGACGGAACGACTCGCTTTCCAATGGAGCATTTCTTTCCGCGCGCTCACACACACACACACACGTACATGTCTCGCGGGGCCGCGTGATTAACGATTGAACGCACTTGACTTCCGATCCGAGACTCGTCGAGAAAGAGAGAGAGAGAGAGAGAGAGAGAAAGACAGGCTCGGGCGGAAAAGTCAGAGCCGAAAAAATGGAATCTCGCGAGGGCGCGGGCGTTGCTATATACGCTGTGGGGACTGTTTGTAACTATAGGATAGAACAATAACGGGCTTGTTAAGCTAATTTAGTTGCTTTGCGAAACAATGTTACTTGAAATTAAAGCCATGTTGAGCATTCAAATCATACTGTCGAAAGACTATTTGACGTTTCTATTAATTTTCGTTGTCTTAAAGTTTATACCTGTGAGACACTAGGGTTAAAATTTAACGTCGAGGATATGAGAAAAAATTATTAAGAATGATATTCACTCTATTAAAATTGTTATATTTATAACTTTCTATTACTCCCTTTATTCTGTTTTACGTTTTTGTTTCAGTGACAAATGTGTAGTCATTCTTTACTCCCCTTAAAAGTCACTCGCCTCTCAGTCATTTATTTACAGTAGCCTGACAAGTTGTCATTTTGAATTGAACCGTGCAAATTATACAGTTCATTCTTATACGACTATTATTAAGGCAGCCTAGAGTATATAGATCTAAACTTAAGTGATTAAAATTTATTGTATTTAGATTACAATTACCGTTTTTATGATAAGAAATAAAAAAATCGATGATTTATTTATAAATCATTCAAAATTTTTTAAGAAACGAAAAAAAAAATAAGGAAAAATTTCCGCTGGGAAGGATGAAATAAGAAATTAGTTATATGTGCGAGATAAAGCAATAGCTGACGTCTTTATCGTGACAATAAGAAATCCTTGGCAGTATATACAAGTATGGGGCGAACGGCGAATCGCGCGTGATTTATTCATCAGCTATACGTGTCTTCGACTTTTAAAAGGAGAATAAAAAAAAGAAACTATTGACCACTACTCATGCGAAGTGCGCGTAGGCCGCGTTATTCTGTTATTTTCAGTGGGTCGTAAAACTAGGGACACCCACGTAAGATGTGCATCTTGTCGCTTCTGGAAGGCAAGAAAGCAAGAAAGGTAAAAATGGTCAAACAAAGAAATTTTCCTTTATGAGCAGGTATTACAAACAAAACATATCTTTAGTAAAATTTGAGATTATAATAGTTACAAAATGTCACTAAGAATCCATATAATTTTATACAAGTAATCCATTGTAATACAATAAATTATAGGTTTCTAAAACTATGAACTGTATCTATGATTTTTCAATTTAGACAGCAAAAAGTACTCTTCTTATTCCTATATATTTGAAAATTTTATGTGATAGCGAAGTTGTTTTATGTGCGGCTACATACTGTCACTCCACTCCTGGAAATTCGGACTGAATATTTTATGGGAAAAGTATCACCATTCTTATATACGAACTTTAATGTCAAATTGAGAATGAAATTATTATCTGATCTTGAAAAATATCAACTCACAAGTTCATTACAATCTTCTTCAATCCACTTCTTCATTGCAGGTGGGTAAAATCATATAACGGCCCTTGGAAGCGCAGTAGTCTGATGCTATAAATCCAACTCCTCGCGGGTTCGCTAATAGACGTGACAGCTAACGCGTGCGCGCGATTCTAAATTAACTCCTTCCCCTTTTTCAGTGCGTACTCCTTCCACGAGCTTTCGGCGTTAATCGTCGACTGGATTATGGATTCTCCCGGAAGTTATTTCGTAACCGTTTAATCGGCGAAAAAATCGCCTTCTCAAGCTATAGTTTTATAAGCTGCGTATGGTAATTACGCATGTAAATATTGTTAATGATACGTTTTAAGGACTTGCAAAACCTTTTAATGAACCGCCAGCGCATAATTCGCTTTCTAACTTACCCTCCTCTTCTAGTAATTAATATTTGTTATATCGAGTAAAAAGAAGAACGACAAAATAATGATTTGCATCATTCTTTCAATACTTATTAACACTTACATATATTTTAAATTTACCTTAAATATGGTTATTTAATTAAGTGTAATACTTTATTAAATATTATAATTTTTCGGTTAAATATAACACCAATCTGTATAAAAAATTAAAATGATTTTTAAATAACTTGACCACATAAATATTCACGTACGATAACAGCTCTATAATTACTGTAAAAGCAAACATTTAATTTCAGCTAAAAACGGGACCATCATGGACTCTGCGTAATTTGCTTTCATTTATCTTCGAAAAATGACGGCAAATCTGAAAAGGAGAGCAGCGCGAAGGAGCGAAAAGAGAAGAGTAAGAAAACTGCGACCAAAACGCATGCGAAGAGAAAAAGAGAGAGAAAGAGAGAGAGAGAGAGAGGAGAGAGGATCATGAGAGATCGCATCACACGCCGGCACGATCATTACGCATCGACTGGAAGTCAATGTGGCGCACGCGTGCAATCATTCGCAAGCTGAAAGTGCGCGAGCGCATAATATTACAGAGAAGGGCTCGAAGCGCCCGCGGATAGGAATTACTTTGAAAGCGTAATGCTTCGAGTAAGAGAGGAAGAGAGGCAGAGAGAGAGAGAGAGACGAGAGAGGCCGAACGATTTCGCGTCTACGTGCGCGCGTGGCTCTCTTCACCACCTGACAGCCTGTAATATAATGTCATTGGGAGTCTCGCGCCTCGTTACGACGCCCCGGTATATAACGGGCATCCATCTACACCTCGTCGGAATTGACCGCGCGCCAAAGTCGAGCAATAAAACGTATAACCTTTCCCGTGCAGCGCTGCTGTGGTAATGGCCGCCCCAACGATTCGATAACTCGCGAAGGAATCAATCGAATATGCTGCAACTGATGGTATTATGATGATGGCATGCCTCCTTTTATTTCGTGGATCAGATTGATAACAATTGTACTTGGATTGTGGTGTATTATAAATCTCAAATTATATTATATTATATAACGTAAAATTGGACAAACTATAGCTAAAAAAAAAAAAAAATTTAACCTATTCTTTTATTATTTTAGACGAAGATATGTCCGTATTAATGTAGAGCTTTTGATCAGTAGATAAGGTCTCACATTGGCAAGACGTTGAACTTTGCACATAACCATCGTGACTTTCACAAATAAAAACTGACAAACAACAGTAAGTAAATAAACATTTCATTCTTTTTTTAAACAATAATTAAATGCATTTTATATAACACAATAAAAGCTTACTAATTTAAATGACTGAAAAAATAAGCTTATAATTTAAAATGATTTTCATTACGGCTGATAAAAATTCAATATGATAGCTATTAGGATGCTTACAAATTCTTCGAGGACAGGAATAAAAAACGGTGAAAAGGCTCGTTTCATTAATAAGCTCGAAAAATCCTTTAGATGTTCAATAACTGATAAAGACGTTTCGGGCCGCGCGTCCCCGAAGCTTCGATCCCAGCGACCGTAAAGAAAACGTTATATTTCAATAATCTCGGCGCTCGGCCGTAGTTACAGTCACTCCGGGTATATACGGGCAAGAGCAAAAGAATCCTATTTCATAACTGGCCGCGAGTGCGAGCACGCAATATCAGGCCCCGCTTTCTTCTCGTCTCTCCCGCGGCTAATCAGCCGTATATCGCGCGCGAGGGGGGAAAAGACCCCAGTCGATAAAGCGTAAAAAATACAGCGGCTAGGCCGGGTAAACGGCATAATGGCCCAAAGACATCCGAGTTAATTGGTCGGCGAGAGGAAGACAAACACGCGGTTGCTCTTCCTCGCTTCCCCCTCTCTCTTCTTTCTTTCTCGTGCGCTCAGAGGGGGAGGAGAGAAATCGCCGTCGCTCGCGCGACGGAGGTTAGACGGTGAACGAGCTGCAAGGCCCACGACATTCGCGCTCTCCTTCTCTTTACTGGCTCCAACTCGATCGTTAGGAAGAAGCAGCTCCCGCAGACCTTATAGGTGCTGTACGCGCGCTCGTGCAGTGTCGTGTCCCTCCTAGCGAAGGTTTTGCCGAGAGGGGCCTGGCGCCAAGTAGATGTCGCGGTCCATACGTATGCAGAAAACCCCCTAGACACGAAAGTGAGAGAGAGAGAGGCGGGGGAGGAGGAACGAGAAGGAGAAGAAGCGGCAGCAGCAACCTCGGAATGCCTTAGATTCCATCCGGCTAATTAACTCAATGTTATGCTAAATCCCGCTAAATTTAACTTAACCGGGAGCCCGCGATCTTGCTCCACTCGGCCCCCTAAGGCCATTAATTACCGGGGGATCGCGGCAACAGAACCCGCGCGCTCGCTGCTTCTTCTTCTTCTTCTGCTCCTTCTGTATGCTTCTTCCTCCCGCGCGGGCCCCTCCGGGAGAACACCAATCGACACTCTCTCCTTTTTCTCCCTAAGTGGAGGGAACAAAGACTCGGGGTGACAAAAATGCTAATTGCCGCCAACATTCCGCTTGTAATTTAGACGTTTGCCTGTGTGTGTGTGTGTGTATAAACAAAATCTCTTTACGGATGTCTATAATACTCGAAAAATATATTCTAATAATGTTATATATCTGACCTGATTATAAATTGATTGATACAAAGTATCGAGTCTTTTGGTTTCCTTTTTATTTACTTTAAAAATAAAAAATGGATATATATACATATCTTATTACTTTATCCACCTTATACTTTAGCTTTCAATATGTCTTTAATTCGTCTTACATCATACCAATATGAGAAACCTGCGGAATTAATTAAGATTTTTTTAAACGCGAATGTTGATTCAGAATTTGTTTTCGTCCGTAAATTTGAGCGGTATAGTCTGAAACAGATCTGCCTATACACACACACACACAGACCCATATAACCTGACATTCTAAACTAATGATTATTAATAACTCCGGCAAAAATATACGAATGCAATTTAAATCTATAATGCGGATTAGGAAAAGTTCGAGGCGAGTATAGCATTGCGCAAACATCGCAGCGATCTCCTCAGAATCGCACTCATACAAGTTATGTATTCAAATTTCTCTCCACTCCAAAATAAACATCGCTTTATATTTGAGCGGTGCGCGCGAGCTTGTACACGCTATTCCATCGAGTTGGTACTCGCGGCGGGCGTGCGCGCGACAGATTTATTCGATTAAATTTTTGCTTGATCATAAGTAATAACCGTACCTTGGCATATACGCGCCACACACACACACACACATATATATACACATTCGTGTAATGTCTCACTTGGGCAGCAGCAGCAGCAGCAGCAGCGGCACCGGCAGCCGCGCGATCTGAATTACTAATTATTATAGCTCGACGTGTATGTATACTGCAAGCGGAGAGATGAAGAGAGAGAGAGAGCCGGTCGTCGTCTCGTTACCGCGAGACGGCGGCCTCGCTCGGGGCGCCTTCATATACGGAAGATATTGCGACGAGCGTATATACGCGCAAGCTCGCCCTGTAAGGAAGCTGGGAGAGACGAGCGCGCGCGGTTATGCGTTTATGCATGTCCCCTCGTTGATTTTCATTTGAAACGAACGATTCGCGAGTAGAGAGAGAGAGAGAGAGAGAGAGAGAGGATGAAAAAACGCTCAGGCCCCCGAAGCCTGCCGGGACGTTCATTTGACTCTAGGAACTTGTTCTCAGATCGTATATAAGTTGAATGTGTATCTGACGAGGAAACGTTATAAATATGGAACGCTTAGAGGCTGGCCGCGCAACGTTGAACTTGTTAGCTGTGATTAGGAAAAATCGAAAAACTCGGGGCAGCGAATCTCGTTCTTTTGGCGGATCGAAAGCGCAGACCGGCAAAAATACCGAGGGGAATTATATCCGAAGATTATCTTGTAAACCACGCAGCATCTAGATAGATTTAAGACCACTTTAGATTATTACTCGGATAGTTACCGCTGAAGATCGGCGCCGGTTTCGCCAAGTATGCACACACATAATGGTTATATAATATGGATTTCCTGCGAATAATGAACGCCGCGCGGCTATGGGACTTTTCGAATGAGTAAAAAGGGCTTGCCGATGTACGAGTTGAATTTATTCACTGGACACGGCAATTAAAGTCATTTTTTCCGACAATGCGAGATTTATTGCAACTATTTACTGCGCACGCGCAGTTACGTGTCGTGCTGGGACAACTCAACTTTTTTGGTAAATTGCTTTTCAATTAAATTTCCTACATGAAATGTCCCGATTTTAATAGAAACCGCTAAATCACAGCTTGATTCAGCGATTATAAAATTGTGAAAGGGTACAGCAGTTTTGATTTCTGGAGCAAAAGATGACTTAAATTGGGTCGGTGTTTCAATGATACTTTTCTAATTTTGCTATAAAAATTAACAAACAAAAGCATATACTATATATTTTGCAAGAACTTTACGAAGGTCATTTTTCTTCTCAACAATAAAAGATATTGTCTAACCCGGCAAGCTAAATAGATTTCGTTTTCACGCGACAATTGACGAAAATAAAGAAGCCCCAAAATATCCTCGTCTCGAAATACTTTAATACGCTATAAAGCAACTCTCGTTGGACACTGTTGCTCCTAAACTCTTGCACACACGCATATACATATATATATATATATACACACGCGCACGCACACTTGCATATGCTCCGCACGTTTCTCGCGCGCAGTTATAAACTGCGAACAGCATGGCATTTAGCGTGAAACGCGCGGCCATCGAAGTTGGCATGGCTCGTCCGGTGTAACCGAATATCGCACACGTGTGCATACGCGAGCGCGCAGCAGTGGCGTCCGAACTCTTTCCCGAGTTCATATGTACATAGGTTATAACTTACGTATCCACGCACATACATACATACATACACGAGAACGAGAGAGAGGGAGAGAGGGAAAACGTAGAGTCGCATCGGCACACATGACTAATGCCTTGTCTAAGCTCCAAGTCAACGTGTTAATTATACATATCTCGTGGCTGCGTGCGGCTCGCGAAGATATTATCCACCGAGTGGAGTCCTATAAGCGCGTGCGTGAATGTGTACACAGCGTGCAGCGGTATGAGCCACGCCGTGCGTGTAGCGTATACACACCAAGCGAGAGAAAAACTTTAATTCAACCGCGGTCGCTCGTTCGTCCACACGCGCATAAGTCACGCGCGTTTAATAATTCACCCGATGGCTTCTCTTAATCTCCGCACTCTTTTATGACATTGGAAATTGTTGCTTGGTTCGGAGCAAATATTTACAAATGATTTTTCTCTAATGATTTTTTTTTATACCTTACTCGACGACGAGATAAATCACGTGCGACATTTTACGATCTAATAAATTTGCAAAACTTTTTTATCGTTTCTTATTATGATGTTTAAACCAAAACAAATAAGGCAATTATTAGTTTTTACTTTATATATATTTGGGAAATATTTTAGAAAGGTTAATTCATTAGGTTTCGTAATAGTCGTTAATTTCACGGTGAACCTTCATCCCTCTTATTCGTAAGCAAACTTAACTACTTTAAAGCCAACGATCAGTTGAAAAGGTAGTTAATTGCAAAACGGAAAGAAATCATATTTTCTTGGATTAATTTAAAAATAAAAGCTAATTATAGCACTAAAACTTCCATTTATTTTCAGTTGATGTAATCTAATCAAAACACAGTTAGCAAATTTGTTTTGTACCTTAAGACTTTGAAAGCTTTTGGTGGTAAGCCGTCAGAATATTTTCATATACCAATTTCTCACTTCATTCATATTAAATAACGCTTCTTATTAAATCCCATTTTGTCCATTTAGATAGCTGTATTTAAAATACTGCGACTAACACCTTTAAATACAGAATTGCAAAGTCATCGTTAATGAATTGGAACAATAAATGTTCAGTTCAGTTGAATTTAATTCAAACGCAATAATTAATTTTGCATCCATCCAACTGAATCGAAGCTAATATTTACTTTTGACTGAAAAGAATTACTTATTCCGCCTTCTTTTTATTCATACCGTAACAAAGGCAATTATGTATTCCAAACCAAATTAATACGATTACGAGAATGAAAAAAAAAAGAAAGAGCGAGAGAAAACAACGGCCGCTCACTCGCTAATGTTCTTATTTGTCTTCGGCTCTGCACATGCACGCTCAATATAACGCACGAGCGCTGCAACCCCAGTGCGCGCGCACGCGTAAAAGCCAATTAGCCGCGGAACAATAAGGCGCTGCGAAGCAGAGAAAGAGAGAGGGGGGGGGGGGGGGAGAGAAAGACAGACAGAGGGAGAGAGAGAGAGAAGGGAAAAAGAAACCAGGCGGGATATCCTTTAAAAGCCCGAGAAAAGGGCTGAAGCATCATGCCTTATCATAATTATTCTCGCGCGGTCGCCGCTCGCTCGCGCGAATATAAACCAGCCGGCCTCTCAAGCTGAGTATCTCGCACACACGTATATATACGAGGCTTGCATCCACGGACGAGAGAAGAAAGATACGTACGGAGATAAAGCCTACCAATACACCTGCCCGTTTCTTTTCTGGCTTAGCTGCTGCTGCCGCCGCCGTATAGCGCTTCATGCGCGCGAGCGCGATAATATGCGATTCCGATCCGGCGGTCAGTGTCTTCTTTCCCTTCGCTCTTTCTACATATCTTTTTCGTCCTCCCTATTTTCTCTCTCCCTCTCTCTCTCTCTCTTTCTCTCTTTCTCTCCCTCTTGTCTCCTTTTTTTCGTCAATCTCCTTCTACCTCATTCCTTTTCTTCCCCTTGCACATACACACACACACACATACACACGGACAGACGCTCGTCCGTCCCACCTATTTTATCCCCCCGCTCGGTATGCGCGAACGCCTTATATACCACACGCTCACCGATTCATTTTCTTCTTTCTTCTCGCGCTGTCCCTTCTTCTTCTTCTTCTTCTTCCCTCTCTCTCTCTCTCTCTCTTTCTCTCTCTCGCCCTTTTTTCAACCTGTGTACGTCTCTTGACTGCACGCGCGCACGCGGCGTAATGCCCTGTAGAGCAGGTACTCATAACGCCCAGCCAACCTGTTGAGATATAGCCCGGGTAGTGTTTCAATCGCGCAAGTAGTTTGCGTATGTGTACCGTGTGTGTATGTGTGTGTACACTCACCCGACAATGATAGTGTGCTTTGTGCACCGCGTGTGAATGTGCGTGTGTGTATATATATATATATATATATATATACGTACGTACGAGTGTGTGTGTATGTATGAGCGCGATCGCATAGTCGCGAGTGTTCGGCAGAAAGAGAAGGGGAAAGAGGGGAGGTATAGGGATGCACTAGGGGGGCATATATAATGTATGCATATAAGTATGCGCGCGAAAGCCTATTACAATATTGGATGTACCCGGGCTATACATCACGATAGTCGAAATAAATCTCTGCGCAACAAGCAGCATCGCGCGCGCATACATACATATATATATATACACACACGAGCATACACATACTCATACACACACCACGGGACTATATCTCCGACGGAGAAGCCTCTGACCATGGCGCTAAATAATTTACCCGATTTTTCGCCGATATCTTCCTCTACCTTTGCACACTCTTTTCTTATAGGTTCCTTCTCTCTCTCTCTCTCTCCCTCTTTCTCTACCTCTCTTTTCTCTCTCCCTCTCTTCTCTCCAAGAAGTTGAGGTCACGCGCGCGTATACGCTCGTTACACGCTGTCGTCGTGCGTCTTTGCGCTTTTCTCCTTTTCTCGCCATCTTTTGCTCGTGTCGCGCACGAGAGAGCGTGAGAAGGAAGCTTTCTTTCCCTCCTCTTCTACCTCTCTTCTCTCTCTCTCTTCTCTATATCTCTTTCTCTCTCTATTCATGGATTACGGCACTTGAATGCGCGACTTTTTCGCGAGCGCACGTGGAGAAACAGTTCGAGAATGAATGACGTTACGCGCGCGACGCTTTTTGTGTGTCATATCTGTACATGCAGTCTTGGCTTTATCCGGGGTATTTTAAAGGACACTGGGGAGGTCTGTGTGTTATTTAGGAGCTTTGCCGAGGTACTACGCATTGATAATGAAGCTTTATTAAAGAACTTGAGACGTCGTGTACGACGATTTATGGGGTTGTTAGCGAATGGCATATATATGTATATAAGTGTAATAAAGCTTCTGTATAGTCGGACGGCAAATTGTGAAGAACCTTACATGTCCAAATTATAGACTCTAGATAATTATTTGTCAGTAACAATGCTAGTCCTTCCTTTTAATTATTTTTACAAGCTTTGTTATTCTTCTATTTAATGCAGAATAATATTTTCAAGATGCATAATAATATAATAATATCGTATGAATTTAATTACCTAATTGCTAAACCTAAATATAGGGTTGTATTGAATATTTGTTTTCGTAAAGACGCTTATTTTATTTTGAATTATCGAAAACCGTAATAAACATCATTACCCGCGTTGACACAGCCTTCACTGAGCAACTAAAAATGAAATAACAACCGATAGCTCAAGTAAAATTACCTCTACACGTACGCGAGAGCAAACGATTTTGCAATACAAACATACTTCACCAGCATGATAAACCACAGAGCACGTATAGCGATCAGCGAGAGAAGACAAAAGCGCTAGAGACTTACGCCTCTCCATTGTTGTCGAGGGAGCGTTACATCAATCGCTGCCATCGAGCACTTTGTAAGCACGCGCCCTCGAAAAAGGACGAGACCGACGACGACCAAGAGCTTTGTGCCTGCGCAAAGAAGCCGCTATACACGGCCGAGTCTTGTCGGCAGATGATTCTCCTGACACGGGAATGCCGCGACGGCGCAATTAATTTTTAAACGAGCGAATGTGTCAATCGTCAGTGCGCTCGTCGAGAGATCTGATGCTTGGACGAAGAAGAGAGATGCACTACTCGCACGTCCTAACTTGTCTTCCTGACCTTTCTTATATATGCTACGACGGATGCCTTTGGAAAATTTACAACGAGCGCAGATTTATTCTATCTAACAAATCAAATTGAAATGTAAAAATTGAAATATTGCAGCAGTGGTAAATTTTAAATTTAATGTGTTTCACTATTTTTACTCTTTCTTCACCTTTATCATTTTTCATACGGTTTATAAAATTGGTAGTTTATAGTTTATAAAATAGGCAGTAATGCTAGATAGTCATTATTTTACTTTAAATGAAACATTAACTAAAAACATCCGTAATTATTTCCATTGAAAACTGCTTGAAAACATGTTCTAACGGGTCTCGAGATGGTTAATTTGAAATTCTACTTAATCTGTAAAGATACGCGCGAGCGTGTATATATATACACACACGCATGAGGACGTCTTTCGGATCACAGCAGGTGCAATTCAAGCTTACTAACTATCTGTAAAACACATAAACGAAGTTGTCTCAATATTAATATAATACTTGCTAAGACATTAAGTGATAAATAATTAATATTTTTTAATAAATATTAGTACTCAACATAATAATATAGATTTGACTTTAATATAAATAGTGTGTTTATCCCTTACACCAGTACACAAATTACTGAAACCTTTTTACTTGTAGCAATGCACCCTGCGAGTAATTTATTCTTGTGAGGAGTACACTTATAACGCTATGGACTCTCGACGCATCACTTATTATATATATGGAACGCCTTAACCAGCCGCACTGTTATTGTTTAGATGCATGATAGCAATATTTTTTCAAGTCACAGCAATAAAATCAACCAGGACCTAAGATTCAACGAAACCTTAGATTTTGTAAGTGTTAAAATTTCTCATACTATTAAATGGAGAAAATAAGAAAATTTTAACATTTCATGAAAATACATTTTTTCATCTTAATTTATAGTGAAGTCACTATTCTAATATTACAGAACTGAAATTGTGCTCCGTTGAGGTATTATAATGTTCTCAACAAAGTAAAAACGCGTAATTGTACAATAAAATTATAATAAATTTTATGAACACAAAATTATATTATATACTTTGTATAAATTTATGTATGATTTTATTGCTAGAAACTAAGCAAAAAAAATTTGTCAATTGAGTACTTTATTTATTACAATCTTATTTCAAAAATATCATTGTTATTTTTGTTTTAATTCCTACTTTTTTGTGAAAAATACATTTTCGTATGTGATTTCCAGTATTGTTTGATATTGAAAATTGAAAATAATAGACAATTTATGAAAATAGAGGAATTGTGATGAAAATAGAGGAATTGTGATGAAAAACGATTTCTAGATTACTTGTTCGAGAGCTTTGAATGGCAATCCCAACTTTTTTTACAAATAATTTTGATTTATGGACATTCATTCAAAAAAACTTTTTATTATTTATTATACTTTTACATTTACTGGATACGTATTTGTAAAAGTTTCCATCATTAATTTTGTGGCAGCGATAAAGTTACATAACACTTTTTAATCACGCAAAGAGAAACAAAATAACCAAAAAATGCTAGAAATTAAAAAAAATTTACCACAATTATTTCACAATTATGAATTTTATCAAAATTTGGTAGAGATTTTTAAATGAAAATAAATGACAGTATATTACAAATACTACAATTTAATTTAAATTTAAAATGAATTGATATAATAGAAAAACTATCAATTGCGGACAAATTCAACTATAATCTCCACTGCCTTATTTTTCTTAACTGTTTAGAAGGTAAGTGAGTTTTTTTGTTTCTAAATATCTCTATACTTATCTTGTGAAGTTGTTAGTTGTTAGCTCAACTGAAAATGGTCGGTATAATTCTATTTAAACTGGAAACATATAGACAATTCCACAATAACATAATCCATGTACTACTAACTTTTGAGCTTTAAGAACATATACTCATACACAATACATATATGAGATACAAGCATCGAGAAATTAGGAGACCTCCAAGAGTAAGAAAGAGACGAGCGGGAAAGCAGTATAGCAGTCCAGCAGTATAGTTACAAGTCCCGTGGCAATCCTGCACGCGCGCGCGCGGTTGATCCGACGGCAGCGCAGAAAATAAGAGCGCGCGGTAGCTGCGCGTAAAGAGGGCAACATAACGCGAACCGACGGGGTTCACAATGGCCAACAGAGACGGATGCGCTCGCGCGAACGAGGAGGAGAATAAAGAAGAAACGAAGATGAGAAGAAGAAGAAGCAGCAGCAACGCTGTATTATATATAGTACTAGCGTTATACGGCGCACTACGCGCGCCCTCTGTCTCGCGATAGACCCAAAATTCTCGCAAAAAATCGAGATACCTCGCAAAAATACTCGAAAACCGAACGAATCTCGATCGCTCAATTTATATAAAGGATATACATACAGAGAGTGCAGACGAGGCAACAAGTGGAGCAACGCCGCGGGGGAAGGGGGGGGGGCGTGCGGTCCTGCCTTTCTTGCTCGCGCACAGAAGCAGCAACAGCAGCATCCTATGCTATGAAATGTGGCGGCAGCGCGAGAGAGGAGGCGAATCTTAAGCGGCGGCACCCGCGGACAGAACAATGCTCCATCGGACTGCTACTGCTATATGCCGGCGCTGCTCTCCCATTTGTTCGCGAAACACCGAACACAAACGGCGGCCCTCGTACGTCGGCGTAACACATTGTTTTCGAAACGCGTGCACGCAGGCGAGTGAGAAAGAGCGCGAGTATCATTTTCTCTCTTTCTGCGCGTACACGTGTATGGATGGACGCGCGGAGAGGGAAGAGGAAGCTGCAGCAGCAGCTTCTCTCCTGCGTGCGAGTATACGGCGCTTTTTATTTAAGAACAATCGTCCGAGTGAAGATTCACAAGTAGCCACGCGGCGCGCACGCTCGCGCGTCCTTTTCATTTTCCCGCTTCCTCCAGAAGGGGGCTGACGACGTTGTGGTGATAGGATATATGTGCGCCAGCAGAAGAGAGAGAGAGAGAGAGAGAGAGAGAGAGTGAGGAAGGGGCGCGCGAGAGCACAATCGTGACGATAAATTGGAATGAATAACTAAATAAGCTCTCACAAAGGCCGGTGGACGACGACAACGGCTACGACGAGGTAGCAACAATGACCCTTTTTTCGAGCCCGCGTTTTTTTCTTGTGTTTCTCTCAGCACGCGCACACGCACTGAGTGGCAGCGTGCACGCGCGCGACCGCGGGCTACTCGGCCGCGAGGAGTGAAAAAGGAATGTGTACTTGGGATGCTCGAGGGAGAGCTTGCAATGCTACGGGATATGTATTTGCGTATGTACAACTGGATTATTTTGAATAGTTCAAAAGTGTTTTCGGGTTTGCGACTTGTCAATATTGGGTTACTGTATTAATTACAGTTGTAATACATTGCTATTATATTTTAATACTTACAAATCCAATGTCTTTTTGAATAATTTTTTTATTCAAATCACAGTTGACTTATGAGCTTCATAGCTGAAAACGTAGATATTATAGTCCAGATTATATCTGCGGATTGCCAGAAAAATGACTAGGGTCTATTTTTCCATTTAATAGATGTTGTTAAAAAATATATAAAATAATTGTGTAATGTCGAATTTGAGAAAAATAAATTCAAGCCCTTTTATCGGAAAATTCATTATAAATAATTACGATTCTTTATACACAAGACCATATAGAATTGAAAATCTTATTGAAAAAAGAAATTAGCTAATGACAAAATTGTTATTGTATCCATCAAAATCAAATCTTTTTGAATTTATATTTGTGTTATACTACAGTTTAATAAATAACTCTCGCTTTCATTGTTGAGAAAGAAATATATATATTTACTCGGAGTATCTAAATATAGATCAAAGCGATAATTAAATATATAGCCTTTGATCAATTAATAATAGAAATGTAAAAGCTATCTACAAAATGAATGATTTCAATTTTCTTAGCCTTGTACGAAAGTGGATATGGCATTTTTCACGATTATCCTCCTGAAGCTGCAGATGGCCATGCATGCTCACCGCCTTACACACGCGGCTCGCGAATAATCGTCCTTAAAAAGATCTCAATTATTCTCGGCTCGCGGTTTAATGGAACTACTTAGCGGCGATTTTTACAAAAGCCATGCATGTTCAGAGAACACGAACGCGCACATCTCCGCGCTTTGCCCGCACAGCTGTCATCGCTATCTTAGTAATGAAGAAAAAGTATTGTCGATAGCATCGAGCCACGCGCAATAATCCTAACGCAGTCGCTCGGGCTCAATGAGTTATAAGGGTAATTAGGAGGAGCGACGATCTATTATCAGAAAAGCGCGCGCAAAAAGGGAAAGAGTAGAAGGAAGGAGAAAAGAAGTGCGAGCGCGTATATAGCTAGGCGCGTAAGTGAAGAGCACGGTGAAAAAATCGTGAGAGAATTAACGAGGCCAGTCAGTAATTAAAGCCACTCTCATACTACCATTTTCATAATCATCGCTGAAGATCTCGGGTAAATGTAGGAAGATAAATCTCCCTCGCGGTCAGGTGACTGGCGTCAAACGCACGCACATACACGGCGTGCGAGTTTCCTCTTCTTCTTCCCCTTTGCATATATCGACTCCTTTTTTCTCTCGTATACTCTTCTACATTCTTCCCTTTTCTTCCTCCCTCGTCTTCCTTTTAAACTTCCTCGAAATACACATATATATATATACACACACACACACACACACACACACACACACACACACACACACACACACACACACACA
>JAYJLV010000032.1:822592-850140 GCA_036873485.1 Torymus texanus | reverse complement strand
ACACACACACACACACACACACACACACACACACACACACACACACACACACACACACACACACACACACACACCTGCTTATAGAATATTAATTACCGCGAAGCCGAGAGCACGCGCGGCTCTGTATATAAGCCGGCAAAGGAATTCAAAGTGACGGACTCTCGGAAACACAAAAAAGGCTGAGCGAGCAAAGAGCAGAGAGAGAGAGAGCGAGAGATATAGATCTTAATCTCTCCATCCTTCATTGCATCGGCTGTCATAATCTTTTGCAGGCCGGCCGCGAAAAAGAGTAATACTCGAAACGCGTCAAGAGATAGAGATTAATTACTCGCATTTCTTTTCTTCGTCAGTTCGCTCGCGCGGCCCTTCTTACCGCGAATAATTTGCGTAAAATTCGCGCTCTTGCGCGCAATGTCCTCCTCAAAAGAAGAGGAGAAGACTCGAAACGGAAGTTTGTTAATAGCCGGCGGAGATGCCGAGCTAAGATTATTTTGCAAACGAACGAACGAGCGAGCGAACGAGCGACGGCGAACTTACACGGCCGAACGAAGCGAACGATGTCAAGGATCGCATTAATTTCCGGCTTTTCGTGCGCTTTGCCCCAGGACTCCCTAGCTCTATCTATCTCCCTCTTCTACCCGCTCCTCTGCTTGCGCGCGTGCGCCGAGAGTTAACTTTCTATCACTTTGAAGAATCGTTAAACCGCTGCTTGGAAAAAGCTTCCGCGAGTAAGAGAGTGGGATAGAGAGAGAGAGAGAGAGAGAGAGAGAGAGAGAAGGAACTCTACAAGAGGGACGGAGTTTGCGTGCAAGAGACGAGAGATATAATTGCGGAGAAAACGTCGAAAGTTCGTCAAGACATCGGACGACGAAGACGCGGCGACGACGATGTCTAGGCATCGGTAAAGCGAGGTAAAAAAAGAGAAGGAGATGTAACAGAAAACGAGCCAATGGAAAAAGATAAAGAGGGCGAAATGGGGAGTGGCGGTCGGGGGAAAGGTAAAGTCGAATTGGAAGAAGGAGAGCGTTTATCGAAGGATGATGAGCCGGAGGAGGAGGTCACGACGAGGACAGAAATAAGTTTCGGAGAGTCCTCACCGGCGCATTCAATACCTGCTTGGTCACTTATCGACGACTTCATTTACAAATTGGATTCCCGTCCGCAGCTCTCTCCGTTCCCCTCTCCCTCTCTTTCTATATGTATATATACACACACACACAGAGGCGGCGAGTGGAGGAACGCTCGGCCCGATGGAGAAACTAATGACACCGGGACGCGGATATACACGTCGCGTATATACGCGCGCTCGTTTAAAGCGGATGAGGACGCAGATAAGGAGATGCGCGCGCGCTCTCTCGCTATATCTGCGCAGCTGCTCGAGCTTCCTGTGCAACTATGCGCGAAGCTATATATACGCGTTGGCCTGGGAAAGCCAGAGCTTTCATCGCCAAAAATTTTAAACGACCGCATGGAGATTCGCGAGGAAAATGCTTTGGAATATCTACTGCTGATTTAGCTGGGTATAAGCCGAGAGGATAGAGAGAGAGAGAAGAGGGGGAGAGAAAGATCGTGATGGGAGTTAATGTAATCGATATAACAGCGGCCAATGAGTGCGATAGCGTGCGTACACGCATCGACGTAGTCGATAGGAAAACTCGTTCCGACCGATCGAGGTTTTTTATGGATTCTTTGTCATTTGCGCCAGCCGCGAGTCAATGATGTGAAAAAGCGGCTAATTATTCTTCCGCGTAGATAACGTGACTGAGGCACATTCGTTTCTTTCGACTCTAAAAATACCCGGCTAATCATGAAGTTTTATTTTGAATATTATATACTCGCCGTAAGATATTGCAATGGTTTAATTAATGTGTAATAATTTATAAGTGCGTTGCATTAAATCTCCGGAAAATATTGGCGAGAATAGCTCATTATTCAGGTGAATGTATATATAAGAAAACGAAACTTGTTATAAAACGTAAAAAGGCCATTTTTACGAATATACGTGTATATAAATTTATATAATACGTTTTATGCAGAATAGACTGAATATCTAAAAATATATATATATATATATATATAAAAAGACAACATAATATCATTGAGGTGAATAGAAAAGGCGCGGACAATAATGCATAATCCTGGTGTCTTGAACATTAGCAAGTATCACGTATTATCGTCGAGTGGCAAGCAAAGGCATGGTTACAATAGCACACATGACTTGGCAAGACGTCCTGTACAACGTGTTTTACGCGCGAAAGTCCACGCCACGCTCTCTGTTTACGCACTCGTGGTGGGCGAGGCGATCTGATGAATGGAGCCGCTTATTGCCTCTTCGAGCAACACTTTTATACAGACCTCGGTAGCCGTGTTGTACGCGAGTCGAAGGTTACCCACACATATATATGTACACATTACTCTGTACCGGTGCAACAATGACTTGAAAATTACGAGACAGAGAGGTCGAGAGAGTTCGAGCCTATACGATTGGCTCTCACACAGATCATTTCACCGCGCGTATAATACGTGGCGCGAACTATGCGAACCCGTTAGCACGCGGAATTTTATAATTGTAAACAATGCCGGCTATACATTGATCGTTGGTAAGAGAAAAAAAATAGGACGGTGAGATGCGAATTAAGCGTAATTACGGCGGATTTCGTTGATCAATGCTGTTTAATATTGATTGATAGCAATATATATAGACGTTGTGCAAGTCGCGTAGTTGATTGTAACGGGAAACTTCATTGTTGGTCTTGGCCGCATGGAATAGATTTTCACACTCGACGTGATTATTCTCCTTTTAATCAGAATTTTTAATAAAAGCTGTATATATATGTATGCACTCGTGACTTTGTTAGTAGTCTAATTCTTCTCAATTCAATAGATGGAAATTGATATTGCAATTAACTTTGTAATGCTGCGGACGGGACTATTTATTATTGGAAATACATCAAAAACGGTATATGTTCAATTTAATTAATGCAGTGATACATACATTAGCTATTATTTTTATTTGTATGAGCTTTAGAGCCATGACAAACGAGCTTGACGTAAACTAATTAACATATATATTAAAATCAGTATATACTTTCGAATTCAACAATAAACCTGAGCAGTATGAGCAAATTGACGATACATCGTATAACCCGAAAATTCTTATCCGTCAATCCCAGGATCAAACAGTACAATTACCGCGCAATCGCCTCGTACCGTTACACAGCCTTCATAATACAAGTAATTCGACCAGGAAAAGAAAGGCTTTTAATTTTTATTTATGCTTATTCCCGGCCGACCGAACGCTGCCAGTTTCTCTTCTTTAATATTTACGGCGTGGAGATCGCCGCTACACGGGCTATTTTCATTTTTCGATCGTCGTAAAATCCTCCAAACATTATCACACATACATAAGAGTACACGCGCACATACCGAGATAAGCTGCTGCTCGGATTCACAGACGACGCAAAAAAGGCCGCGTGTCCATGTGTCTTGCAACGTCGGGCCGCATAATGGCAGGCTTTCATTTAATAATAGCCGGGCATGCGCGCGCATACGAGCTCCCAGAGCGTGTACGTATATATATATATATATGTGTGTTGTGTGTATGTGTATGTGTACATACCACGTCGCGGTATTTTATATCGAAATATTGGAGCATTGTGATCGCGTTCGGCCTATACGCTGCCTACGCGCGACGTTACAAACGCGCGCGTTGACAATGGGAAGCCCAGTGGGTGCGTAATCCCTGCGCTCGCACGTGTATATATAGCAGCCGGAGAGCTGTGGGAATATGCTTAGAGAGAAAAAAAGAAGGTGATCGACGTGCGAGGAGGCGAGGAGGGAGGGATAACAGCGAGATTCTCTGGCCCATTGTTGTTCTCACTCGCGCGCCAGTGAACGCCACTACTGCCCGAGATACAATCATCTGCCGTGCAGCTCTCCCCAAATGGGGCTTAAAGTCTTACGACCAGTATGTGTACGTGTGTGAGTGACGGACTACGCTGCAGGTACGTTTGTGCATCGAGCCGAGCAGCGTTGCGTCGATCGCCCCCGAGACGAATCGCCTGCGGGGAACCGGATGGAATTGTCAGTGCAACTGTATATGTGTATATGATACACTTTTGCGGTTCTCGTTCAACGCGGATGCACTTTTTGAACTTTCTCTGTCGCGTATATATATATATATGTGTGTGTGTGTGTGTGTGTGTGTGTACGGCCCGAGTGCTGCGTAAACTTTCTTCGCAAGCATGATATCGGTTCATTACTCTAAATTCGCACTTTGCTTCTTTTGTCTGAGCTCGTTTCGCATGGCCGTTTTACGCACATGGCCTTGCGCCAGGTAGAACGTGTTCGAGCGTTGGTATCTCTCTATTATGAAAAAATAATAATGGCACGAGGGATTTTTCTGGTTTTCTAGATTTAAAAATTCTTTATCGAAATTCCATCCTTTTATAAACTTTCTTCGGTGATTTAAAAGAGAAAATTTGCATCTCGTTTACTTTGCTTTTTCTTATATAGATTGTCAGGAGGAAACGTTAATTAAACTAACTGTAAACACAGATATAATAGTAAAACATATTCTTTACTGTATTCATGTCATTGTTTTGTCTTGATAAAGGTTACGTGAAAAAAATAGCTAAGATAATTAATTGGACTTAGATTACTTCGATGATTTGTAATCATTAAATAAATATAGCTTTTCAAAAAAATAATTATTAATATACTTATTTACCATGATTTAGAAACTATGATAGCAACAAGTTGTAATAAAAAATGTATAGTTAAAGAATTCGTTAGAGCTGAAATGTTGTTTTCACTCGTATATCTAAAAATATATTATATTATATAAATATACACTGAATTTACAAAAAATCTTTTAAAATAATTTATACAAATAAGTAGACATGATGAGTTTTTTCAAATGATAAAAATTTATAAATAACGTATAATACAATCTCTATATCATAGCACATGATTTGATTTATTTTTGTATATCAGTATGCCAACTTACTAATTATACCGCTACGAAAATTTAAAGCATTTCTCTACACGAGCACGAGGTCGAATCATGAATTAGTCAAATCCCCGAGTTATTACATTGCGTGTATACATTGAAAAAATACACTCGGCTCTCCTGTCCGTGGCGTCAGGCCTCTATCTTCAAAGCCGCAATAAATCGAAATCGGAATCGAAATCGGGATCCCGCTCGGCTGTATTGACACTGCGGCAACTGTCTTTTGCCGATTAGCGATAAGCCCCTCCGGCTGGAGAATGAGAGAGAGAGAGAGAGAGAAAGAGAGAGAGAGAGAAGGAGAGAAAAATACAGTGGTAGTCCGGTCGTTAATGAGCGGCACAACGTGGGAATGATTTTCGAGTGCATGACGCCTCCTCTCTCTCTCTCTCATCCTTCGGTTTTTCTCCTCTCTGGCTTTATCCCTCGTCTTTCGAGCCAGTTTTGTGGTACCGCATCCTCGTGCACGCATAGGCCGCCCCTCGCATGCGCACGTTCTCTCTCTCTCTCTCTCTCTCTCTCTCTTTCTCTGTCTTTCTTTCTCTCGCGTGTATGCTGCTGCTGCACTCTTTACGAGTGGTGGAGCGCGCCCGCACGGAACAGGTATTCCCTCCATTGAAATAAGGTAACGTCGCGATATGAAATATGCCCCCTTGTACAACTTGATAATCCGTGGTTACCATAAATCCTGACTGATTATCCGCGTGTCTATTTATAAGCCTTCGCGCTGTGGCTTCGCCGCCACTACCAGCTTCCCTCTCTAGCCGTTTCTTTTATTCCCCGCGCTGTGTTTCCCCTTTGTTGTCTTTTTCCACTATTTTGTCTATCTCTCGCAGCATTCTCATGGCCCGCTGTCTTCGACGCATGCAACTCCTTTTCTCTTCTCCAGCAGAGATACGCGGTTACGATGGATGTTTTGCGAAATGGCTGGATGTTCAGGGGAGGAAACTTGAAAATTTATACAGCGTAATGCAATTTAGTACTAAATTCATATTAAGTATATATGAATAGATAACCTTTGAACGTGCTCACTAAGTTATGCTTATGTTACACAATTACAGCATTTTCAAATCTTTTACATCGCATGATGGTAACCTGACCATTAGGCACTCGTTATATTATGAGAACATTTATTCATATCCGAAAATGACTATAAAACTTCGAGGTAAACATGTTGAAATAAGAATGAATTATTTTGTATTCTTCGAAAAAGATTAAAGTCGCATCATTTTAACTATATATTTTTTCAATAAGATTTGACAATGAGGATAGATATAAATTTAAGTGTTTTTAACTTCTTATCTAAGTTTCGGTTACGTTTCGGGACCATTATCAAAAAATGATACTTGAAATATGAAACAATAATAAGCCTCTAACAAACGACTAAATAAGCAATAAACTATTAAAAATAACAACTTGAAGATTTTTCGAATTATATAATATACCTCTTAATCCCATATTAACTTTAGATTAATTTCCATAAATCCGCCATAAATATAACACATACAGCGGCAAAGTATCTACGCTATAAGTATAAGTAACTTTCTCCAGTCATATTTTTTACACAGTCAATTGGTAACCACGATAAGCATCGAATACTCCTTTATCGCGAAAAAAACATGATAAAGGTTCGATTCTCGATAAGTGTTGCTAAATCCACGAAAGTAGCAGAGGACTTGCATATAACAAACGAAACATTGTTCGGTGTCGTGAGCATCGCTCGTTCGCATGAGCGCATACTCGCAAGTTTCAAGGAATTTTAATTTATGAAGAGTCGTGAATATATATATATATATATGCATCGATCTCACCAGCACGTGTACTTATAGACGCACGTATAAGAGATAAGCACTTTTCTGAGGAAGCCTCTGATTGGGTAGTCAATAAATTCAAACTGTGACATTCTTGATATCGACAATCGGCTCTGCGCTACACTCGCGCGACTGAAATACATTCGTGCGATCATGTTTTTTCTCTCCCGATTCTACGCGTGGATGAGGATGTGAGTGGGTCGCACTGGAAACTGCTACTGGATTTCATGAAACTCGCTCACTCAATTCTACCGCTACTACTGCATACTTACCACATGCATATAGCATATCCATTCTTTTCATTTGCCTCTCAGGCAAAACGACAGATACAACTTGTTGTGTGTGAGAGTGTGTGCATGTGTGTAGTATGAGTGCCTGTGTAATATATAGACATATATCGTGGGATCCATTAAGCTGACTTTAAAGAGATACGACTTATTCTCTTGGTTTTTGTTTACTTATTTTAGAAAATTAATTTTTCTTTTTAATTTTATTTTTATTTCTTTCTTTTAATATTACTAAATTAATGTAAAGTACTAATACACGTTTTGTTTTTATTCTAGGTGCGATAATCTATGTATGGATTTATAATTTCATGAATAATAATAAAAAAAAGGAGAAAAAAAGAAATAAAGATACTGTTAAATCATATATAGATAAATATTTCTCATATAAAAGCTAGGTGATATTTCAATTAAATCTCGACTGCATGTTGAAAATAGGCGTCGAAACATTCCCACATTAAAATTCATCGAATTATACATTATTGTATGAAATAAATTTCGAAAAGCAATTATATTAATTTACTAATCATCATAAAAAGTAAATATCAGGGATAAAACGTTAGAGGGGCAAAAAATTATGAACTAGGAGAATGAATTATTCTTGCTTGATTTGCTACACCAGCGCGCAACATATGTTACCATATATGAAATCGAAAAAGATCACATCTAACACGGAGATTTAGAAGCGCGATCTACACGGCAATATTTTTCCGTCCCCGTATATAACAAACGAGTATTATAAAGCCTTCCCTGCCTATAACAAAAGAATGATAATGGGCGGAGCAGCTCATATATCCCTCCGCATAATACACGTGTGGAGCGTGATGCATCCCAAGAACTTGGAGGTCAAAGCCACGAAAAAAACATTCCGTCGATTACTGGACGAACGCGCAGCTACAACTCTTACATACATCCTCGTATGCGCGAGTTACACGCATGTATATATATACACACATAACGCACACCGACAGTCGTTCCATGGAATAACCCGTGCAGAGTAGTATATACAGGCGCTCGACGCAAGTGGCGGCGCAACGCGGCCCCGAGAAAGACGGAGAACGGGCAAGAGAGAGAGCAAGAGAGAGAGAGAGCTATTAAAAACCAAGTTATGAATGAAAGCGGGGCTGAAATAGAATGGCATGACACGCCCCGCCCACCGACCGCCGCTGCAGGTACACGCGCGGCCCTTACACTCACGTATATATATATATATATATATATATATACACACACGCGCGAGGCAGCTAAATATCTCTTGTGTGCAAAGGGAGAAAGAGAGAGAAAACAGCAGGTTAGTGCCAGCGACCGACCCTGAAGTTGCTCTTCGCACTGGGAATTCCGATACTGTACGAGAAAGATGTGAAGAGAGGGAGAGAGAGAGAAAGATATACGTGAGTTGGAGATATATAGATTAGACGAACTGAGATTAGCATTATTACGTGTTTTCCAATACGAGCAAATTATTGATAATGCTGAGGGGAGATTGTTATTTTACGACGTTGTTGACTTTGCTTTGTCAAAGAGAAAGAGCTTTATACGCCTGAAGGTAATTTTTATGGTTTTTATGCCGTCAGCGCGTTGCATAACTTGGTAGCCTGAATGAAATGTTTATGCTTGTAATTTTATACCTTCTCGCGTGCCTGCACCTGCGAATGTAAACGAATTTATAAGATATCAAGAGTTATGTCATCCTTTACGCGGTTTTACACTAATATAATCTAAAGGACTTTTCAAAAATTTTCTTTTGTTTGTTTTCTGAGAATAAATAATAAAATTCAAATGTTTGATTTATTTCTAAAATAAAAATGAAGAATAAAAAAAAGAACCTTTTATGTCATACTGTTTTAATAAAAAGGTTTAAATTACATAGTTGATTAATTTATTAGTTAGGAAATGTTAAAAAAAAATGAATAACAATTTGAATGCTCCGAAATTCAAATCGGAGCCCGTCACTTTAAAAGCTCATATAGGGACCACCACGACCTCAAGAGAACTGCTGGCAGTCGGCCATAAAGCCGTGTGTCTATATACTCGCTGACAATGACGCGTCGCTCCCCTCTACTTTCAACTCTCCTCACCTTAACTGCTGGCCGTCCGTCACATGCCTCAGCAGCACACCCAACATACGAAAAGCCGACCTGACGATTCAATTAGGATGCGCGACGTCCTTTCCTTCCCTTCCGCTCCCCCCTCCCCCCTCTTTCTCTCTCGTGTGTGCGCATGCGACCGCTCCGGATCTATCCCAGGTATATATAATCGATCGCCCTTCGGAGACTTAGTATACATGTGCGGCGAAATCCGGTTGCTCTCGACGAAGGTGATAGATGAAGATTCGGGGATGCTACGACGTTTTGGATCTCGCGTGCGCGTGCTCGGATGATTCATTACTTCGGCGTGCGACGGCTGCGACGAGCCGATCGCCACTACCGATTTCCGAACCTCTGAATTATAATGCGCTTGGAAATTGGCCGTTGATCTCGTCTTCTCTTTTATTCCCTTTTTTTCCTCTACTTTTCACTGTATATAGCATCGTTATTCATTTGCTTGGAATCGTATTGTTGAGATATAATTTTTAAATTACAGTTATTTCGATTTTTTTTATTTATTTGACAAATATTACTTTACGCATACTCAAAGCGAACTGTTTAATTAAATTTAATAAATCGTAGGGTTATTAGATGGAATTCCTATGATTATATAAAGTCTACCTATAAATTAATTATTGAAATAAATTTTGTAGAGTTTGTTAGAGTATCTCTACTTCCTTTATTATTATTCAACCTCAGGTGTTTATATATGATTTAATTTTTTTTATACTATGATAAATATTTTATATAATCAACAAACTGGTTTCAAGTGTTAAATAAGTAATAAAAGTGCGACTATTTATAATAAGGAAATCGAAAAACACATAACAGTCGTATTCTATATAATAATAAATAAAATAAAAATTTAACCAATAATAGATTATAATTATCAATATTTCGCATAAATAACGATCTACTTAGTAAAATTTAAATGATAACTCTTACGTCAATAAAATATAAATAATTATATGCTGTGTAAAGTATAAGCTTAAAAATCAACAAAATGTGCCAATATATTCTATAAATATAAAGTAAAATACAATGTTAGACCCGAAAAAGTGATTATTTAATCTAGGAAAGTATTATATATACAATTTTATAAAGAGGCTTTTTTTTAAAGCTATCTCAAAATGAAACAATAATCTCCAAAATGCAAGTTTTTGAAGTATAACAAGTCTACTAATTTTTTTTTCTATTCAATCATTTATTTGAAATTGTTTATACAATGATAAAACCGTGTTAATTTTTAGATGTTTCTATTAATATTTCTATATGATGTTCCGTTGAAAAATTACGTTGGTATAGTAGTGAATAACTTCTTAATAATTATATCGTTGACACCTGTTTGATTATGATAATCAGACATTCTGCAACTTTACATAATAACGAACAAAGAACTTACAAGATAGTAACAAGAAACAATACTTCATTTACACCTTAGCTCGCACTCGTTTTCAAAAGGACTTATTTTCATACCATTTACAGAATTCCTAGAAATATATTTTTATCTCACGTGTTGGTTTCTCGAGTACCCGTTTTAGTTAACACTTGCTGAGCTCTCATTTAATTTGCTTATGTAACGTACTAATAATCAGTAACCTCGAACTCTAATAAATTATTAAAATTTTGATACCATATTATATTGACCGAAGAAATTTACAATTTTCAATCAAATCAATATACCACTGAAGTGAATCTAAACGTTATTAATCATTGCTTAACACACACACACATATATATATATATATATATACTCACACACACAGTTTCTAATACAATAATTACATTTGATTGAATCAACATTTCGCCAAAATTGAATGTTACATAACAGCTTTGCATAGAAATTATTCAGTAAATGCCTGTGTACATATATACTCATTTGCGTATGTACGTGTCAATCTGTAACGATGCAGGGAACAGTCAATCAATTGACTCCTCAACCGAAATAAACTCGACGTGTCCCTTCTTCCTCAGCTCTTCCCAGGGAAGTCAAAGCCGAAGAACGAGAGGAAGCGCCGCCGGACACATCTTCCGCCGGGCAAATCGAGTTAACACGCCGCTCTGGCATACACGACAACGTGGGCTATTACCGACGCTGCGCGAATTCGACTCTCCTCCTTTCGCTCGCACTCTCGTACCTTCATCCACACATACAAACACACACACACACACACACACATACACACGCCGGCCTCGCTCATCTTCTTAGAGAGCAGGCTCGCGTCGCGAGAGTACTTACGTCGCGACGTAATCGCGAAGCGGGCAAGAGCAAAGGAGCCGCAGAGGAAGCTAAAAGCTCTCTCTCTCTCTCTCTCTTTCTCCCTCCCTCCTTGTCCGGTGGAATGGTGGCGGCGGCGTGGAATAGAGCTCCACTCGGCCGCACACAATGGGCCAATCAATAGGGTAATGAGAGGACACTTTATCGAATTATCGATGCGGCCAGCCGGACACTTTGCTCTCTCTCTCTCTCTCTCCCCCGCGTTTGCGCTCGTGTACCTTGGAGCTTTCGCAGGTTAGATGAGAGAGCCGGATTGCCTCCCTTTGCCGTAGCGCGCTTTTCCTCGCTGCCTCCCTCTCTGCCTGTCAACGGATCGCCAAGAGCGATAGTAGTAGTAGTAGTAGTAGTAGCCGCAGGCCCAAAGGAAACGACCCGTATTGTCACTCTCTCTCTCTCTCTCTTTTGCGCGCGCGCGCGTGCGAGATGCTCGTGGAGACGACGACGACAGCAACGGCGGCCAGTCGCCCCTGACACTTTCGCCCGGTCGCTGTCGGTTCTCTTTCACTCTGTGTATCGCGAGAGAGAGAGAGAGAGAGAGAGAGAGAGAGCTGCGAGTAAAGGTGGTAGTAACGTGGAGAGCTTTCGCGTAGATACGCGCTGAGGTCACGTTGTAAGTGCACGAGTTCGCTTTGCCGCGCGCAGTAGAGTTCCTATCGCGTATACCGAGAGCTCGAGTTGCGTGTGTCTATAGGGGCATCACTGGCTTTCTTTGTAGATGTAGGGATGTTACTTGTCAAAGTAAATTCGCGGTAAGAGACAAAAAATTAGATATATACTTTCTTGGAGTGAGAAAGAAGTATGGTTTAGATGGTGTTGCAAGTTAAGTGAAATATTCGTCATTGAAATTTGTAATGATATTCAATAGAGCCACGAGCGATCGCTATGTAAATGTGAGTGAAAAGTGTTACGGCAAATCTTCTATGAATGTACGTAAAATTTATTGCTCTTTCTAATTTATTGCTTTTCAATAATACATGTAGCAACATATTGTACAACTTATAGTCTTTGCATGCAAAACAGTGAGCAAATAAACTGTATTTTGTTGAAGAGTATTAATTACTGAAAAGTTAATAATGGTGACACTACGTGGTTGATTAGTATGTTGCGAATAGGTGAAAGTACAAAAAGAAAAAGAAAATTACGAAAAATCAAATCTATAAACATGCTTGTAAAAGTAATCAACAAAACAGCCAGAAGTGTGGCCTGAGCCAGCTGCAAGTTTGTAAATTCTTACGGGCAATAATAATCTACGTTATTATGACAGTCGTAAATATCGTGGCTGATTAAAATTAAATGGATTAAACTTATTTTAATTTATTATATCAGGTTATAGATATATATAACTTTCTCTAAAACAGGCATCTTATTTATTAACGATGCGTAACTAAATGTTATCATGAAAAGCGTTGATTTTATCATATACAACAAACGCAGTATAACATACACCAGACCGAAATTACATTATCTATCTTAAATAATTGCAGAAACGAGGTACAACATAAACTTTCTCGAAATTTACATCCTCCCCTTCCCTGGAATTAAGAAATAAATTAACGCGCAAAGCACCCGGGGGACCCGCTATCAGGCAATCTTGCTATCAAACAATGCTATAATCAGCAAACAATCGAAACGGAAATTTCATAACTCACGTGTATAGCGTATATATGCCCCGCCGTGAAAAGCACACGGCAATTTTCACGATGGATATAATTAAACGCTGTCGAAATTGAATTATTCGCGCTTTGGCTCGCTCGCATATATATACATATATACATAGAAAAGAAACAAGGCGCCTGTAGAAAAGTGCAACCTTGCAGCCTTGAAAGCCGCACACGCTCTACATTTTTCTCAGCGCGACGCGTGCGAGCCTAGCTGCATCATTATAAAAGATAGGCGCCCTCGCGTGTACGAGCCAGAAAAATGTAGAGTATAAAGAGTGGGTTTGACAGTAGGTAGATTACACAGAGCGCAATCGAGTCTATTAGGGACACGACGCAGGCGGCGTGCGGACACGGGACAGGTAGCCAGTGCAAACGAAAAGAAAAAAAAAATACATATTTCACCAGCGAGCGATAATTTATGACTGACTGGCCACTCGATTTCTTCGGCGCAAATGTACACACACATATATTTATCTGTTCTTGTATATGTATACGTACACACATATATATATATATGGTACGAAAGGTGTCGCGGATTATCTAGCATCGGATCGGGCGTTAGGAAAAAATGCCGAAAGTCATTTACTCCGCTGCACCTTGCGTACGAGTATGTGTCTGTCGGTACACATGCGGCCCAGTAATTGCAGCCTCTCCTCTCGGCATTCTTATCTCTCTCTCTTCCTTTTAGTACACCGTATGTGTGAGTATACGTATGTGAGTATGTGCATCGCGACGATTCGTCCCAGGATCGTTTCGCGTTCCGCGAGGCATGTCGCGAAGCTCGTGCGATTGACCGCCGCGTCAAAGAATTAAGAGGGGAGAAAAAGAGAGAGAGAGAGAGAGAGAGAGATATCATTCGCGGACTGAGTTATGGCGTGGGGAACCGTCGATATTAGTCGCGAGCGCTCGTGCGAGGTTCGTTACGTGCAAGTGCCCGAAAGATAAGCGCTCACTCGCGCTCGCGCGCGGCTCGAAATTGGATTATGTATCTCTCGGTGCTACCGTACGGTGAAACGCCGAGAGTTGGACGTGCATGTACGTTAATTGTTTTTGTTTTTTGAGAGCGACCTCGTCGAGTGCTGTTATTAATCATCGATGCGTGGAAAGAGAAAAAGGAGCTAGTCGGGCGACACCTCCTGTTAAACAGTTCCGGAAGGCTGTTGCACGATAGTAGCATTTTTTACCTGATAAGTCGAGTGCTTTCGAATGAGTATATGCTTCAATCGTGGTTAATGCTACTTTTTTTCGCGCGGAATTTCATTTTGACTTTTCTTGCTGAGTAACATTAGACTTGATTTAATTGGAAAAGAGAAAACATACAGCACCTGTAAAAGTGTAAACAAAAATGTTAATCAGCTCTACTCGTACTTTAATCATTAGATTGTCAGTTATTTTGAAACATGTATCTTATATATACTTCATTTTCCCTACACAAACCACACCATTATTTGTTTCATAAATTTATTTGTCTGAGTAATTTAATTTTTAAGTAATCTATATTATTCAGTCTATTTTTGTCGTTATCCAAAATACCAATTAAACAATATTTAAGTATACAATGAACTATTCTAATAAGTTTATACTAAATCAATTTACTTGGAAAAATTTACTATATAATTAATATACGATGGAAAATTTTGTAATTGGAAATCAGTTATTCTTATACGTTTTCTTCTTGAACACATAGTACCCCTTGCGTTAGCAACGAGTCTCTTTTCACTTCAAAGTCTCATATTGAGTAAACATAACATTCTTTTCAAAATTTGATTTATTTGAGTGGATTTCTTCTGACACCACTAATTGTTCTTGAAAAAAGAAACAACTGATTGTAGTTTGCATTTTAAGTAAAAATAACACATGTGATCTTATCTATTTTAAATATTTTATCCTTGAAAATATTTTTGAGACAATGAAAAAGTTTGATTGTTATCATATAAGTATCTTTGACCAGTTGTAAAACTAGAATTACGTTTTTCTATAAAACTACGAGTAAAAACCGTCCTTCAATACTTTAGAATAGAATATTATTTTTCATTTAGAAAAAAGTTATTTGAGTTTGAAAAGATGTAAATTTTCACTCAGTCATTAATATATTAATTATAAAAATCTATACGCAATGGAAGTGCATTTAATAGCACACGGTTGCTAAAAGATCAACGAAAATAAAACCAAATAAATAAAGCAGTTTTCGGAACAATGCCGTAAGGAAAAGAAACAACATAAGATGTAGAGAGAGAAAAAAAAGATTATTTCGATGAGAAGAAGGAACGAAGAGAGGAGAGAAAAAGAGGATTAAGAGCTAAGAGAGGAAACGTCTCTCGAAAGAGAGACGAATGGATTGCCTGAGATAAGAGGGAGATGACAGGTGGACCGGTCGGTCATTGCCGGGTCCCAGCCGATGAAGCGATCCCGGCCACGCGGTCATTTTAAATTGACAACCCCGAGTGCTGGGACCGAGTGCCGTAACAATTTGGTAGCAATTGTCAGCCTTTTTCTCTCTTTCTCTCTCTACTCCAACAAAGATCTATCGCAGCCGGGACCTGTGTACACACTCACTACACGGATCACTGATCCTCTTAATGTTCACGATTTTTCATATCTCGGGCCGTTATCTATCATTCCCCGGATTGAGTGTTTCTTTATAAGGCTCGATCACTTGGTTAGGAAAATGGATATTTGTGTGAAACATCGGTTTTATTATCTAATGAAAGGAACTTAGATTAATAGATGAATGTGTAAGATAAGCATTTTTGTGAATTAGGAAACCTACACTTAATTTATTGTTATTAAATCTTTTCAATTACAGCTGCATGTAATATTAGTTGAGAGAATATACCTACCAAGTTTAAATCACTTATGGTAACATTAAAATAAATGAAGGTCAAAGAAATAACAGTCATTGGTAACGAAAACGGGATTACCATAAAGAAGTAATTGCTAGTTAGGAGTCAGTAACCATTGGGTAGTTGTAATCTCAACAAAACCTCCCACAAATTACATATCCAGTTTACGTTTGTTTTTGCTATGCTTTCTTATACAGTTAGGCTCTGAAATCATAATATTCTGACTAATATACTATTTTCATTTCACCTTACAATACCAATTATTAATGCTAAGCTTGTTAAAACTTACATTATGATACACTTCTTATAATTATACCTCATAGCGCTTAAAAGTTTGCTTATCCATAAAAATGCCCATTATTGTTTCTATTGATCCCACAGATAAAAAAAAAACCCTGGACGATGCTAATTAGAAGCTGCCACAAAACAATACAAGTCGTTCGACATGTAACGCATACGTTGCGCAAAATCGATTGAAAATTTCCCTCTACTCCTCGCCCCGACTTTCATGAATTCGCGGTCGCCAACAATTGAACGATCACTGATCGCGCCTCGCGCTTTTTGCCTGCGTACCCACACATACACACATATATATATATATATACACACACACACCCTTGCGTGTATATATATGTACACGAAAAGAAAGCTTAAACATAGGCCTTACACGAGGCGACGTACACGTCTAACGCAACAATCGGCTCGCAATTATCTCTCGTTTCGTGATTGTGTTCGGGTATTTTTTCCACTCTAATCTCGGATCTTTCTTGTCCACCGTAGTGGTAGTAGGGGAGGGGGGAGAGGTAGTTAAGAGAGCGAGCGAGTAGCGCGTTGGAATCGGCCGCTTAATATCGTATATACTACTGTGCGCTCCAACTTCCCCCTCCGTCGTCGTTTTTCTTCCTATCCTTCTCTCGCGCGCTCGCACCGATATCTGCACTCCTCGATCGGCTCTCCTGCTTTACCGCGAACAGAAATCGTGAAAAGAGCAGCACGACAGCGACAGCAGCAGCAGAAGCAGCAACAACGGTGCGCGCAGAAGCAGCAACAGCAGCAGCAGCAGCAGCAGCAACGGACACTTCCCCACCATTTAGCGCTCTGTAGCTCGCTCTTTTCTCGACTCTTCTCTCGCAAGTTCTTCTCTCTCTCTCTCTCTCTCTCTCTCTCATCTTCCATCTCTCTTTCCCACTGTCTCCCGTCCAGTCGCGGTTATAAGGCCCCTCTTCTCCTCCAGCTCCCCTCCACATAGCGGTGGCAGCAGCGGCGGCCGTTTACTCTCCTCTCCCCTCATTTTCGCTCTTTCCCTCAACCTGTCTCGTGAGCTACCTGCCTCGCGCGTAATCGAGAGCGCGCGCGAGTGAGAGAGAGAGAGAGAGAGAGACGCGAAGATAAGCAAAAAACAGACGCGCATGTACACATACATGCAGACACCGCGGGGAAAAGAGAGACAGAAGAGGCTGCATGCACGGTTGTCGAGCTACCATTTCGAGGCGAGGCTATACTAGATGAATGTGTCGCCGAGCACGTGTGTATATACATGCATACGTGTCGTATACGTATATATACGCCTGTGTGACTTCTCTTCCTCTATCTCGGGCTTATTTGCATCGCGTGTCCCTTTTCCAGTGCGCGTACAGTATATGTGTATGTATATATATATATACACAAACTCACTTTGCGCGAGGGACTTTGTTCACGCAGCAAGAGAAAGAGAGCCTCGAGGCGCATCGATTTTTGCTTGATGTAGGTAAAAGTTTTTCACAATTTTTTGGACACTCCGAAAACGTTTTTGGAGCATTCCGATAATACTCTTCGCTCTAACTATTCAGTTAAAGTGGGTGTCACTCAAACTGTCAGTCTGTGCATTACCAGCTCGTCATATTTCTCCGCGTTATCTCTTTCTTTTTTTCGCTTACCTCAAGAGCTTTTTCTCAACTTTATTAGTTTAGTTGTGTGCTGTGTGCTCGGCTTTGTTTTTGTTACGCCTCTTAAACGTTTTCAGCCCTCCACTTAAAAGTAACTTCCTCCCGAATACATCCCACAGCCCATTATTAAGCTCGCATTCCTGCGCCTGCCTCCGTGCGGGCAATCAACTCGAAATTGATTTTTAAGATCCTATTGTTATACACACGCGAGGCTGGCTCGAAAGAAAATATTATCAATCGATCTATCAAAAGCCCAAGCGAGGCGATCTCTGCCTCACGCATCTCTCTTCCACTCTTCTCCAGTTTCTACATCTCTCATTACACCCGCCTCCCAGCTCCTCTATACCTAAATATATACATATATACTCTGTCACAGGCGGCAATAGACATAAAGTCACACACACTCGCGGGATACATATGCAGCTAGACAAGAGCCGAGAGCAGAAACCGACCACCTCCTCATCCTCCTCCTCCTCTCGCGGCTCTCCGCAGCGGAGCACACGGCGCACCCGCTCTCGCAAACGTGCTGATGTGTATATAAATGGGGCCCCCGAGTGTGTGTACACTAGCCTCGCGCGCTCAGAGAGAACACGTGTGTGCTCCGTTTCTCCCTCTCTTTCTCCTGCTGGTACGGATCCGCGCGAGAGAGAAAGAGCAAGAAAGACAGCGCGATGTATAGCCGCTCGCATGTGAGTGTGTAATACGTGCAAAGGTACGATCTACCCCCACTCTACAGGCTCCTCGTCTCGCCGCACTCCACTACTACTACTCCTCCTCCTCCTCCTCCTCCTCCTTCTCCCGGCCTACCTGCTCGCTCGCTCGGCGGCTGGCCTGCGCCTGCCTGCCTGCTTGCTTGCTTGCCTGCCTCACCGGCGCTCTCGAGAGGAGCGAGTGAGAGAGAGAGAGAGAGAGTGTGAGAGAGAGAGCGCGCGCGGGGCACACACATGTGTATGTGTACCTTGGTCTTCAGTGTAAGATCTGAACCAGCGGAGAACGCACGGCCTATTGTTATATCATTATCATTGTCATCCTCTCGCGCGCACGCCGCCGTTCGCGGATCTTTTCTCGCCGGCTGCCCATACCACGTGTGTATGTGCATGTGTCTGTGTACGCGGCATTAGACTTGTCAGCTGTTGCACTCGCGCCTGGTGACGAGCAGTCGTTTTTCGGTAGAGCGCGAGCAAGTGCCGGAAAAACCACAGGCAAGCGTGCGCGCTACGTGGGATTGTGTCTACTTCGAGATCTCGAAGACCATGAAGGCGAGAACGAGGTGTAATAACGATGCCGGTCGTCGGCCCGGCGCCCTCTGACGGCTCGACGTACTGCTCCTGACGTCGCGACGCCCCCCGGAACACGTGGGAAATCTGTGTGTACATACATGTACACATACAACTACGCAGATACACATATGTAAAGAAGAGCGGGTGCGCGTCAAGTGGCGAAACGCGAGTGTGCCGATTTATGCTCTCATCGCGACGTGTTGTTATTCCTTTTTTTTTCATTCAAGTGCTAGCAACCTACTGAAAAGTCATTTTTGTGATACGCGTGTATAAGTGCCAAACTGCGCACGTCAGAATTAGCATAAATACCAGTAACGTTCGAGTATCCGCGAGTGTGTGCCTGTGCCCACAATATACATATATATGTATACATATATACATGCGAGTGTGAACTCTCGTCAGCTGTTCCTCAGTGCACTAACTCTTTCTCTCCCCCTCATTCTCTTTTGCTCTCGACTCATCCTCCCTTATCGCCAAGAGACATCGACTGCTCTACTCGTCATCGTCGCATAGTTTTCCCACACGCGCGGGTCCAGCTTCTCTCATCGACAGCTCGGATATACACGAGAGAGAGAGAGAGAGAGAGATTATACATCAAGAAAAAGAGACGAGCGCGAGGAGATCATCTTCCTCCCCAGCTCCTCGTTCGAGTTCGCTCGAGCGAGAAGAGACACACACACACACGCGCACGCTCACCGGACGATCGAAGGAGGATCAATCTGGCCGTGTACACGAGAGAAAGACAGAGAGCGAGTGCTCCGACGCCTAATTAAATCGATTAGACTTTGGGGTTAATTGTTCTGGAACGCCAGGCTCGATTACCTATCCCCCTCGTTACACACGAGACACACGGAGACGCGCGGCCAAGAGGAAGATAGAGAGACACGCGCCTTCGACGAGCAGCTGCCTCGTCCTCGTCGTCGTTTTCTATCCTGTGCGCGCGTGTTAGTGTGTGACCCGGCCAGAGGATAAGATCGCGATCGTTGACGATCCACAGAGGAATGCCGAAACCTTCCTTCCTCCTCTGCACCTCATTCTACGACCTCGCAACGAGCTCCGACAACAGCTCCTACTGACCGGAACAACCGGTGTGTCGATCGAGTAGCAATGATCGCAGCGTCGGGCTACAACTGACCGAGAATTTAGAGCCCGCCATTGAAAAGTGCGATTAGTTTGTCTTTGCGCGTGTATTCCAAGAACGTGAGAGAGAGATACAGGGAGAGAGAGAGTGCATCAAGCGAGAGACGAGGGAAAATCGAAGAAGAAGAAGCTGCGCTGAGCTCCGTGGCGGCGGACAAGAAAGGCGGATCGCGCGAGCGCAAAAAAGGAGCCGAGGAGCGAGAAAAGAAGAAAGGAGGCGATCGCGAGTGTGCGTGATCATTGTACAAAAGTGCGGAAGATACATTCCAGCGCGCGCGCGCGCGCGAGCGGGCATCTTACTCTCTCTTTGCGTTCCGCATCGTTGGCCGGCACGAGAAAGAGAGAGAGAGAGAGAGAGAGAGAGAGAGATAGAGGGCGAAAAGATGCTCCGACAAGCCTCACCGGGGGCAAAGTAATTGTGATGAGAAGTGATTTGTGCGGCGAAGATCGCGCGCGGTGGCTGTAGCCAGTGGTAGCCGCTACTTGATCTCCCTCAAGACGGTGAGTTTCATTTCTCCCTTCTACATCTCTCTGCGTTCGGTTGTGTCTGTGTGTGTGTGTGTGTATGTGCACGCCTGTGTGTATGTGTATATATACGATGTTCGCTCATGCGCACCGGTGTACAGCCGGCGTGTGTATATCTCGCGCGAATTTGATACCGCTAAGCGTGAGAAAGTATTTTTCGGTCAGTGTGCATATGTATGCCCGCGTATACGCGTGCAGTTACAGGAGAAGCAAAAGGAGGAGGAGTGTTATCGTCATCCCTGTTTTTGCCTGTTTTTTTGCTTGCGTTGCAGCCGACTTTCGCGGATTAACGACCCGACTGGGATAGTGCGACAGTGTAGTTGTTTCCATACTTGTTGCTGTATATATGCACGATCCATTAATAATGCATTGAATGGTTTATTAGGTTTCGTATCGGTAGTTTAGAAAATGTTCGGAATGACATTCGTGGAGATTTAGGAAAAATCGATCCTTATTTCAATCTTCAAAAGTATATGTAATATGGAAAATTTTCTTGAGAATCGCACAAATAACAAAAGTAAGATTAAGAAGAATTGAGTTCGCAAGTTGGAATGAAGCATGTCTAGTGTACAATAGTCCGATTTCCTTTGATCTTAACATAAGAAGAACTTGAAATGAATAAAGTAATTGAATCAAAATGTTAAATACATAAAAGCATGAATAGTCATTAAGATTACTAAAAAGAGCGTGAATAAAAAATGAAATAGAAGATGAATATGCAGCTTTCAAACTTATATAATTCATTGTACGTGTGTTTAATAAAATGTTAGCCAACTGCATGGTTTAATAGTTTTTTATCAGTCACGGGAATTATTACATCATTTTTGCACTTAAATAGTGATCTGGACGCTTGAAAAGAGAAATAAAGATTACCAAGTTGAAAATCCAGTGCGAAAAGTTAAATGAATTATTGTCACAAATGCTACGAACTTTATTCGTGCTATGTATATATAGAGTATTACGAAATAAGGAAAACCAGGATAAAAATATAACTTTCAGAATAAATGTATAAATAAGCGCACGTTTGATAGTCTATTTACTCACATGTATAAAGTTAAAAATAGAAAAAGAAAATTGCATAAGTTAATAATAAATTTGCACTTTGTTTGCACAAAATTTTGGCGATCTTTCAACACGTTGTCTAACTTTTTAACGCCCAAGAAGTATTGAGGCGATCATAACTACAACCAATAATTCCACGCGCTCACATGTAAAAAACCTGCACCTGTCACGTGAAAGAAAGTATTGAATTACACATGCTATCAAAATTTTTCCCTTTTACAAGTCCAAGTCATTGATGAAGAATAAACCTATAATATATTAACGTTTCAAATCTAATTTTCCATAAAATTAACATACAAAATTTAATGACATTGAATACATAAATATATTATTTTTAAAAGATTTCAAAACAAACAGTAATATCATATATAACGTCACATAATTACTTGGAAATTAAAACCTTATTTTATCAATATTGTAACATTGATGTATACACAACAATAATAATCATGAAATATGACGTTGCTTACAGATAAAGAAAAATTCAAGTGTCATGTTGGTTGACATTAAAACTAAAAATTTGCATTTGAATTAAATCATTAAATAAAACTGTTTAGTAATTACAATTGTTAATCCAACAACTCAAATTAGATTAATATAAAGACTTCAATTATTCATGCATTACAAAGATCGTTATCAAGTGAAAACATCATAAAGCCTGCATTCGATTGACACGTGACAGCCGCATTTCTTATTTCAAAAAAGCTCAACTACGCAAATCAATCCATTTCCGTTACTGAAGCGTAAACTTTATTTATCAGCAGTCAGTGTTCAATAATTAGATTAATTTTCCACCGATAAGATTATACGTACGCGCATACATAATTAAACCTGGCTGCCAAACCAACACAGAAAGAATTAACAAAGACGGAAAAATAGCAAACGCAATATAAACATCAATACGAAAATTCATGACATAAAACAATAGCATTACTTCGAAATCACAAGGAAAAAAACGTAATAAACTAATCGCCATAGATCTGCTTCTGTAAAGTACACAGAAACAGCTTTGTCAATCACATAAGGCTTTTGAATACGTCATAGCACGTGTGAATCGACGTGAAGTTTCCCGCGCTCCCTCCCAGAACCTCGAAAACGACGCGGCATATGACAGAATTAATAAATTTCCCGGTCGCGCTGAACCAATTTCCGATTGAACACCGATACCGGTCGCGCAGTCTCTTTGTCTCTCGAAGAACTTACGAAAAACCCTTTCCCTATACGTACACGCGTGTACACATATACACATACGTGTATATAAATTCGAGACTCGGATCGCGAGGCGGTGAGGAAATAATTTATTAAGAAACATAAATATCTCAGAGATCCGCGAGACGATAGTATCCGCCGCGCGCTCGCCTGACAGGCAATGCTAACAATGCGGGTCCTCTCGCGCCCGCGAGAATAAGAGAGAGAGAGAGAGAGAGAGAGTGAGTATATGCACAACGAGGTATAACTCGATATTTCGAGATCCTGCGCTCGCGCTAAGGAAAGAGAGGCACGCTAAACCTTATATCTACACGCCAGGGGAGAGTCACGTTTGTTGTACCGTATGTGTGAATGTATATTATGTGTGTGAGAGGAGAACTCTTAACTCACACGCGGGAATAGATATTGACGGTACCTCGAAAAACACTCAATTTTGTACCTATATAGTGAATTTATTAAAATGAATTATGGTTCGCGGCAGAAAGAGAGTTGTGCGCTATTTTTCTTAGATCAATTAAAGGTTTGGTAAACGGTGCAGATACGCAGACCCTTTTTAGGATTGGGTATTTTAGTATGGTTCTCCTCAGTTTTTATGGTCCTTGCAAAAGTGCGAGTAAACATATGCATATAATGTGAAATCGAATATGTAAAGTAATGGACAAATCTCTTGTTGAAACAGTTGAGCGTCTTCAAGATTATTTGATTAGCGATAACTGACCTGGCAAAGGATACGAAACGTTTGAAGAAAATCAATAAAATTGAGTCACGTTTTTTTTTCGCTACTGCGGGTTTCAAAGAAACTGAGCTAATCTTTTGAGTCGATTTCAAAAGAAGACCATTCTAATTATGAAAATGAAGACAAAATTATGAAAATTTTATTCAACGAAATTGTTTCAATTTTTTTATTAAATGAAATCTCTTATTATTTCTTCAATAATTATTAATACAAACACACGCGCACACCAACAATATCATCTCATCTTTATAACATTTCCTAACCTCCATAATGATGTTCATTATTGTATTTCCATTATAATTTATATACAGATATAATTAGTTTTCTTATTCAACATAAGTAGTTACAAGTATATTTACAATCCCCGTAGACCCTAATTGAATTAATATTACAATACGTTATAATTACTAAGATTCTGCAATTAAATAGATCCTTATCCATAACAAACAACTGAAACAATAAATCTTCTTTTTGTTAAATAAAAAACTTATTTTTAAAAATCTATATGCTCTTTCAAGAAGAGTATTCGAAATGGTACTTCTTTTAGGCACAAAGCTATAGGATTTGAAAGGATTGCCTTCTTAGGATGCTAATATTAAAGGTGCTAATGTTTTTGTTTCCCGGAACGTAAAGAAGCGGGTAAACAACGGCACACACTAGCGTATTTCTGTGGTCGTTACTGTGCGCCTCTTAAATGGAAAGTTAAAGTCTCTCTGTCCCTCTCTTACTCTTTCTCTATACCGAGTCGTCCGACAGGTACAAATAGAAGAAGATTTCCAAGAAGCGATCGAAATGAAAAAGGAACAAAGATTCTACAATAAATCCGGGATAGGAAACGAATTCATCTATACGATCGTCCCGGTAGTTCCATGCGACTTTCTCGAGACATTCTCCCCCTCCAGACTTTACAAACGGTACAAAAAATGCTTTAAATTTACATTTTAAAACGGTGAAATCAGCGGCTAATTCAATTAGTCACTTTCTTATGTATACCTATATACACTATATACAGATACACATACGCGCGCGTAATGAAAATAATTTCTATGTCTGATTTTCTCGTTCATATTGCCGCCGCGCGCAAGCTGACGATTCACGCGTAGATAATTTTCTCTCCCTCTCCTCTCCACCGACTCCTCCAGCGAACGATGCCTTTCTAAATCGTTTAATTGATATGGGAACGCTTTCTTGACGCGCGCTTGCGCTGTCAGGTGTACGTCCTGATGCCGATTTCGACGGACACTCGACTTGGGAGAGTGAGTGAGAGTGAAAGAGAGAGAGGAAGAAAAGTACAAGAGAAGAGCGAGAAAAGGTCGAGAATCAGTAGAAGACAGCCCAATTAAAGGTGTATTTGTACATTTAAATTCGCTGGATATAGGCGCAAACATCGAACTGCATATAGAGCAATTTATGAGCCTCCATGTCGAATGTCGTAAACGTGAAACGCTCTCCTCTATTAACAGTGAAAAGCAAATCGCGCGCACCGGGCCAACCTTTACCTACTTTTCGTACACCAAAAAGATAAGAAGGCATGCAGTGAACGTTTTTTTCCGTATAGCTGCGAGTGTTATTCTGTTACCGCTGACGCGCGCGTATGTAACGGATATACGGTAGCAGTGGCTACTCGTGCGCGATTGACATTATCGTAATGCAATTAAGCGAGCGTGCAGCCGATTTTTATTCGACTTTTTTTCGTTCTGTAGACTAATTTAAATCCAGGGGAGGAAAGAGGGGAGAAAAATCGTTTTCCATCGGTTCCCCGTGCGTCACGTCTATATTAGAAAGTAGGCCTATATAGATGCAATTTCATTTACGAGCGAAATATATATACACACACGCTCGATCTATAGGCAGATCTCGCGCTGCGTCTGCGCGCTTTTCTTTTTTTCCAATGGAGCGATAAAATCCGGAGGTGGAAATAGTGGGCAAAACTGGAATCTATCGCGCGAGCTGTGGCGTTGATTTTTCTGTAATAAATGCGAAATGCCCGGTAGCCGTTGCGCGGGAGATTAGAAAAATTATTAATTCGAGTCTTGAAAGGATCGTAAAAATAATCACCGTAAAACAGGTATTTAATGAGGACTGATACCCCGGTATCAATAACGTTAATGTTTTCAAATCTTTCATACGAAAAAAATAGAGTCGAATGCAAAAGTACGGCTAAATATATCTATCCATTTAATTATTAATCTTGAGTATATGATTTTTCCTCTGGCCCTATCGCCCGAGCAATCTTCGAAAAATCAAGGTGTTAATTTAATAAATAATATTCAATAACCTAATATTAGAACTACTGCGACAAAAAGTTTTCACTTTGATATACGATCATTTAAATGACTTCTTACTGTTATTAAAAGTCTATTTATTCATTTTTTTTGCAAATCGGTACTCATTAAAATTTTAACGATGCTAAATAAATGTAAAAAAATTAGCGATTATTAAAACATAAAATATTATCACAAGCACTCGTTCATTTATACTGCAACTTCCTGCCTCAGGGCTTTGTAAAAAATAGTACTTTTATCCTATGTAAACCAATCAGAAATGATAATAACTTATTCAAAATACGATATCTTCCTTTCATCCAAATCTGCGAGTAAAGAAAGATGTTTCGAAACGATGTTGGCATTATGCAATGTATAATACCGCGTGTGTGTGCTTTTCGAGAATCACGTTAACGCGCGAAGGCAGGTCAGCTCACTCTCTCTCTCTCCTTTTCGGCTGACAAAGTGCCTCCGGCCTATAGACCTCCGAAAGGGCTCCGAACCCTTTCCGCGCGACGTCACAAAGCGGAGCGAACGCGTTTGCGCGCCTCCGCACAACACATTCTTTGAAGATGCATTATACCTCGCACTGCTGACGGCACTCTCTCTCTCTCTCTCTCTCTCGCTCCTCTCGGAATAACCATAATTTTTTTTGCCTCTCTTAATATTTCCATGACGTTTTACGGCCTCCTTATATGATTTATACCTGCCACCGTTCTGTAAAAGAAAATATATCTCCGCAGGCAGCGCTGCCACAGCCTCCGCGCGTATGGGTACGAATATATGTTATATACTATATATATATATATACACACACGCTCTCTACGTTGTGTCATAGTCGCGATTTCGTGCGAATTCGAAAAAATAATGCCACGATCTTATAAATAATTTTTAATCAAGTGACCGACAGTGTGCCGACAATGACTAAACAAACTTGACGTTCGCGCGTCCGCTCAAGTCTGCACCACGATAATAAATAAAACTTTCTCTGTCACCCGACTGCAATAACGCCCATATATACACACAAACGCGGCTACAGGCACTACTCAAGTGTTCCGAAAGTTCATGAATTATTCCGAGCATTTAATTCCCTCCTTATGACTGATATCATAACCCACGCCGCCTATGCTATACGTTGTTTCTCTCATACGGAGACAAAAAGGCCGCTCGCGATAACGAATATTTTTAATAAGCTCGCAGCCGCAGCGACGGACAGCATTCCACGCTATATACTCGCGGAGCTGTGCGTTTTGCGAAACAGGTGGCTGCACAATGAGACGTGTCCGATTGTGGACCATAATCCGTCTTCCCCGAGAGCCGCGCGCGCGGCCGGTTCGCCTTGGCATGGAAAATATGCGCGCACGAGAGAGAAAAAAAAACAAAAAAAGAGAGAGATTATAAGGACCAACGATCGGTTTGTGTGTGTGTGTGTGTG
>JAYJLV010000032.1:792967-822492 GCA_036873485.1 Torymus texanus | reverse complement strand
ATGCGCGCACGAGAGAGAGAGAGAAAGAGAGAGAGAGAGAGTATAAGGACCGACGATCGGTTTGTGTGTATGTATATCTATATATATATAGGTAACTCGCGCGGTAGCGCTTTGTGTGAACGCCGCGCGGACGACGTTGGAAAAGCTTTTGTTCGGAGAGTGAGCGAGTAGCCGCGGAGTCGCGTAATTTGTATTAGGAGCGTATGTATATATATACACAGCGTGTGCGATTGAACAATGGTGTTCGATTTGCACGGGCTTCGGTTACTGAAGTACTACTGCCTCTTATGCTGTTCTGCTGAAAATTCAACGTCGTGATTTACTTTTTTGTACTGCAACTACTGTGAGATCACTTCAAGTTGCCACAATGGTCAATGAACTCGAGAAATCATCTTAAGGTGATTACCTGTTTGCTCACTTTACTGTGTATAACTCGTTATATTTTGATGAGTTTATATTTTCTCTTATTCTTATCTTGACGTGTGCGTTTTAATGAAATTACCATGCATGTATATATTCATCATGAAAAAATCACTCTAGAACTAAACTTTATGGGGCCGAACGATCGTGCAGTAAAAAGTCTTGGTAATATAAATTATTCCGAAATCGCACGTACATGCGTTTATATAATGTCTAGTACCAAAAATCTCACACCATCCTGAAACTTTTCTCCACATATACTTCGTTTAATAACCTACTTCGTGTCCTATCCTCTTTTATTACACGCATCTTGCGCTTCCATAACGCACCACGCGGCAATGTTTCCAGAAATTTGCCGTATAGCCACTATATAAGTCCGCGATAACGCTCAACGCAATTTCTCTTCCCTCGTTATATACCCAGACGTACCCGCGCACCTCGCCTACTCCCAGCAGATATAAGCGTACGCAACATTTTATTATCATCCAGTGCAGGTGTTTCTCTCTCCTTGCGCACATTCTCTCTTCCTAGCGCGTATACACGATCCATCGTCTGAACGGACGCACGCGTGGTCCGGCAATATATATATATATATATATATACACACACACGCACGCCCATAGAGATACGTTACAAGAAAGTTCAACGCGGCGGGTCATCGCTCATTTACAATCGACAAGCTTTTCCGCGAATAGCGGCACCTACACTCGCGAGTACGCACGTATTTATTTATTTCGCACAATAAACCCAAACACGGTCCAGCCAGCGTATATATATATACATATACATGGTTCATCGTTTAATGGCCCGCGGCTCTCGGAGTAATAAACTCTATATACGTCGCGTCCAATTCGGCGAGCGCGTATATAGCAGTACGTATCATTCGTTGTCGGCGCGCTATGCGATTTTCGTAAGTAACAAAGCGCGCATCATGAATCATTCCCGCCGTTTCCATATATACACATACATATATATAAACCGCGTATTCGATGAATTAGTATATTACCGTGGGGACATTCACGTGTTAATTATTCGGTTCAGTTCATTTTACTAAATACCGATATATCTATGAAATCTCTCATCTGTGCGCATGCACTACAACCTTGTGCGTATACATATCTTTGGCTTCCTGGAATAACCGAATAAGTCCACTTTTCGAGTTACCGAGAAAAACGGATTTTAATGTTAAAACTTATATGTTAAGATCGGGAGAAACCGCAGATGAGACGTAATACTTGACTAGTCAATTGACACATTCAAAACACATATTTACACGCTGGTTTAAACAGATTATACATTTTCTGATGCGTTCAAAACGAGTAAGAACTCAACAAAGTATGGACTTATCTGGTTATTCCGGGAACTCTGGACTTATCTGATAGTGCGGTTCGCGTTGATTCTAGAGCGTATTCTTGAGCGAATTCTTCTAACTTATATAAGAAATTCATATTTTTCTCACATTTCTATTAAATTTACGACTATTTGTACTATATTTGTATTGTACTAATATTGTAAAATTTTAAAATGTTTATAATAGATAAAATAAATTATAACTACGATACACAAACAAAATGATGAACTTACCTGGTTATTCCGTGCAGAAAATTTGAGAAATATACTTATCTGGTTACGTTTCGGGTCAGTTGTAGCTTTACGACAATATTTTTTTTCTACTACTGAAAGTGGTAAATGGAAAAGGCCTATTAGAAGATCCAAAATCCGGGGTTATCTCGATTTTCAAAAAAAGTGGACTTATTCGGTTATTCCGAGAAGCCACAGATATATACACGCGCGTATAATTGAGTCACGGCTTATCTATAGGGGGACGCCCTGCTGTGGTGCACGGAGAGTTTTAACTTTTGTGGCGGCAAAAGAGAGTACGTATACACATATATACATATAATCGATTGCTTTATCAGCATAAGTGCATTAAACGTCCACTCTTGTTTTAGATTGGCTGGCTGTTTTGACTGCAAGTTAGTGCTTGTTTTAGATGAATGAAAAGGTTGTTAGCGAAGTGCAGTTGTAATTACAAAAAAAACTATTGATTTATCGCCAATTGATATACTGCGCTATTAGGTGATATCTTGTATTTATACACTGTATATTTTACCTTATCTATATGAGTATTTTTAGTGAGAATCTTTTTTAATAAATTCCAAAATTATATTAACTTATGATATATATGTGATAAACATGTAGACGCATCTGATTGTAAAAATGTGAATAATGATGATGCTAAACAATATTTTTCATATTCTATAATAGAAAATAGTTAAATGTCAAATTATCATTCGAAAACTTTGTTTTTGAACCAAAAATTTCAAAAACTTTGAATCCAAAAGAATATTCAATATTATTTTTATTACCATATAAACGATTCGAACATATATCTTCATTCAGTTTTAAAATTTCGCTATTTCCTGTAAGGCTTTATAAAATTGTGAAAATTTATGTGGGATATTATGCATACCACGTGTCATCACGATTTTCATTTCGGCATCGCGCCGACGACTAATATATCGAAGCCATCAATCACTCGATCGAGATGATCGGCTATAAGGGGATTAACATTTTACAGTATAACATGTAATAAGAACGCGGTTTACTTTTCACCAAATCATAAAAAGAATTCCCAATATATGCAAATTGATGGAGAATTTTATCGCCGAGATTTTTGCATATAAATGTACAAAAGGAGGATACCATCGCGATGATACAAAACTCTTTCTCAGCCTCAAGAAACAAACACCTTTCTCAATCTCTTATATTGCAGTCCAGGATTCTCGGAAGAAAGACTCATCCGCGTTCTAATTACGTAACCATAACCGAAAATGTCAGCATATAGAGATGGAAAGTCATCTTCTCGTACCAAAAATTAGTAACCAAACGTCGAAAAGTATATATAAGAAAAGAAAAAAACCAAACAAAAGTACAAGCAACCCGACAAACAGCCGCATGATTCACGCGACATTCGCATTCACGTACCGCAGAAGAAGAAGGGATCGTCCGGCGACCTGTTCGCCCACTTATTACCTATACAGAGGCGCGTTTTCACGCGCGCGTGCGCGCGCCACCGAGATGAACATAATAAAACGCATAAGCGCCGCGCGCGTTTAACGATCGGACGGATCCCTTAATCGTAAACGCCAAGCGTAAAACGCGACGAAGATGTATGGCCGAGAGCCGACGAAAAAACAAACGGCCTTTATAAGCGCAGCTGCCGCGAGATGTATACATTGTCGCATGCGAAAAATCCTCGTCGGCGAGAAAATGAGAAGTAGCGAGTAGCGAGGCATGGCAGGGGTGAGAAGCCAGAGGCGTCGGTATTTATTACGTAATTTCTTTATCACGGATTAGGCGGGTTTTTACTGGGAGGTGCAGTGGCTAATTTGAATTTTTAGTGTTGCCTTGTATTTACGACTGGTTAAGTTGATTTTAGCACGTTCGACTCGTTATCTGTTTAATAATTCAATTAAAAATAGGAAAGAAAAGTAAATAGAGCTGATGCGCGTCGATTATAACGATACAATTTTAATCTCCAGATTTATTATTGTCAGATTATTCACGTTGCTAAAAAGAATATAATTGAGAAAAAGATGAACGTTTCGAGCCTAACGTCAGGTTGCCCCGACAATACGACACTTCCTTCTCAAAAAAAGAAATTCAAATCTCCTATGAGTGACGGCCGTAGCTAACTCCGGAACAATATAAATACCGAAAGCGTCCACTTGTCATTATGAGCGCCGAGCCCACCTGCGTCCCACCTAGAGAGCGAGAGCTAAGATGTAGGCGAGAAGCCATCGATTAGGGCAAAAAATTCCCAGGATTCCAGCTCACGCTTACGATGTCGATCGGCCGCTCGCGCGCGTTTCTCCTCATTCTCAATTCGCATTCCTAATAAGCCGTAAATCACACCTCGTATCCGCATCGTTCTTTCTCTCTCGCTCCCTTCTTCGATAAATCGGCGATCGAAGAGCGAGAAAAGAGAATAAGAGCGGCCGCGCGCGCGCGCGGCGGGAGCACGCGGAGCCTGTCGTGCCGATAAGCCCCTCTTCCTCCTCCTCTTCTTCTTCTTCTTCTTCTTGCGTCTTCTCTCTCGTGACTCGGGAGTGGGAGAGAGAGAGAGAGAGAAGGAGAAAGAGAGAGGCATAAAATTTAGGGCCGGCGGAGCATTAATTTAAATTGATCGATCGCCCTCGCTCGGCAAAGCCCGCTGATCGGCTATGACGATGCGCACGCCGCGGATATAACGCGCAAAATTGCCGCGTGCGAGCCCGCGCTTCGATGCAATTTCATGCGAGGAGAAGGAAGGGGGTCCCGTCGTTTCGTCGTCCTTTTTGTGCGCACTCTGCGGACATGAATGATTACCTCTGATAACGCGCTGGGATGAAAAACAATGCTGCCGCTGCTACATCGGGGGAATTAGCATACGAAATTTTCAGCTCGAATTATGGATGCGGGAGAGGCAGAGAGAGAGAGAGAGAGAGAGAAGAGAAGAAGAGCACCTGCGGCTCGCCGCGATGATTATTTATAAGTTTGAAAGGGAGACGAGTAATAAAGCTGGTTAATGCGACACGGCTTTTTAGTACTTTTAATGAATGTATTTCGAGTTGATGAAAATCGCGAATTGTATATATTATATGTAGTGGCCGCGGTAGTTTGTTTTTGTTTGGGTATCTTTATTACTGAACGTTACTTACTTTTATAGGAACTTTTTTTTAAAGTAATTAGGGAATGAAAAATAATAAAGATACTCGTTAAACGTCAGGAATTATTAAAAAAAAAATCAAACTGTTATATTTACCATTTTTTATCAGAAACATATGCTTTCTTTTACATTAAATATTAAAAATTAATGACAGTTATTATATCATAATAAAAGTATATAAATTTAAAGAAATACGTATAGTTTACAAAAATATGTAATAAAAATATTTATGCAATCAACAAAGTACGTTACCACTATATTTAATTCACTTTAGACTTATAAAACTCGATTTAGTAATTCGTTTAATCAGTTAAATTTTTCTGTCATAGATATTAACAATATATCATGTTAACGTATTGATAAGTGCAAAATCTTTTGTCTTAATCGCAACATTTCTTGTAATATGTCGTTTACCATTCATCAGAAAAAAATATTAAAAAAAACTTCTCGATCGTCGTGACAAGCATAATTTTTGAAAAATTACATCAATTAAGGAATTCATGATTTCTTGTTAATTTAAAGCTAATTCATGATCTTCAAACTCATATGAATATAGAAAAACGTAACAGAAAATGTACTAATTAATAAAGAAATTTTAAAAGTTTATTATGCAACTGCAATTATATGAAGGAATGAGTTTTCTTTTTTTAATTTAATTGTTGTAAAGTATGTGGTAACGAAAAATACGTCTGACATGACGTTGATTGACAAAAATACAAATTACTTTTTGACTGGTCACAATAATTATAACCGCTTTTCGTATCGCGGTCATCGCACGCACGTTCATCTGTTTAAAATATCAGTAAATCTCGAAACTAGTTTTTATGATGTTATCTCAAGAAACTCTTTTCTACTGACACAAAGCTTAGTCTATAAAACAGCAATAAAGCGAGAAAAATTATAAGCTTTCTTCAAATTACGGTTAATTAGGAAAAGTTTCTCATGGAGAAAAAAAGTGATTCCCAAAGCTGATGCCAGCATATAAAAAATTTGAATAATGGCGCGTATCTCAGGCGACAGTAAATTCCAAAACAACGACTCTAATTCACTTGCGCACGCATAAACGGGTAATCGTTTCACGAAAATCGTTAAAAAGCCACAAAAATGTTGGTCTCACCTGCTCGATAAATTAAAAATCCTTCTACACTCTCCAGTTTTTCGGATTTTATCTTCCATTGTAACCGTAAAACGTATCGCTCGTAAGTTCTCGCTTGGCCTATCTCCTCCCAAAAGAAAGCCACGAATGAGCAATCAACAATAAGCGAGACATGATTTACGTAAAGAAGGAGTGTAAGCCATCCCTATCGCCCCCATGGGCGTGGGACATTTAACGAGTGCCGCCGTACCGAAATTGATATCATTGTGTCCGGTTTTCCCTAATCCAGGCGTGCAACCCGAGCATTAAAGCGCGGCCCTTGGCATAGTCTCAACCATACCGCAGCTTTTTTTTTTTCTCTTCCCTGTCTTGAGAGCTGGAATTCCGAGGCCACATTTATTTTATCGTAAAGTTCGACACGGCCGTTGTCGTAACCCCAAAACAGGCTCTCTCACTCTCTTTCTCTCTCCCTCTCTTTCTCTCTCGGCGCGTCCATCGTGTACGCGTGTTTGTCTCATTAGACGACGGCGTCGGCGGCACGGAGAATGAGGGAAGAAGAAGAGAATGGGAAAAGGGAGAGAAGGACATGTAAGCCGTTGGATGGCGAAACGCTAAACACATACAAAAGGAAGTAGAAATAGAGAAGCGCGAGGGGAGCATAAGAAACGGACCGAGCGGAATAATATGGAGGAGAGGATGCGAGACAAACGAGCGAACACGCGAGATGCTAAAAAGATGCGCGCGCGCGAGAGAGAGAGAGAGAGAGAGAGCGTTGAGAAGGCAATGAGGGAATGCGTTATGCGCTGGCTGGGAGAGAAAGAGAATCGAGGAGGGATGTGGAGACGGCGATGACGATGATAATGACGACCCGCCGAGTGGGCAGATTTGTTTCAGAGTCGCTTGTACTTTGCAGTACGAAACACCACGGACGCAAATTTGATCATTTTTTTCTATTAATATTTACATAAATCTGGATGAACTTGTTTTTAAACCAATATCTACACTTTCTTTAATTAAATATGTCGCCACATTCTCAATAAATATATATATATATATATATCTGTATCCCTGATATAATATTATATCCACTACACACGGAACAGTCCGTTATTAAACCTATACGTTTATACAATTTATAATAATTGACTTTCTAATATACTTTTCCCATTCTCCATAACATAAATAACAGAAAATAACCGATGTCTTTGTCAATTGAAGAGTAATCAAAATAAATCACTGAACACATCTGAAATGCCGTCGGAGATAGAAACATTACAATCACCGAAGAAAGATGAATAAGTGGCGATAAAGAAGAAGTCGGTTAATTTCGAGAAAATGAGGAAAATTTCGAAAGAAGTCGAAATAATCGAGAAGGAGTTAAAAGCGATGAAGCGGTAAAGAAAAGGTAAATGAGGGCTTCTTCTCTCCGATAGAAACCGAAGAAAGGGGGAGACTATCGAAAGCAGGAAGGAGGGAGCGAGAAAGAGAGAGAGAGAGAGAGGTGGACTGGTTCACGGGCCTAATTAGTCAGGGATATATCTGGAATCTCATGAGGAGAGCGAGTTTTGTAGGTCTCCGCTCGCGTTCGGTTTTATGCGTATACGCGCTCTTACGATGAGGTGGATTTCACCGGGCGCTGCTGTTGCTGTTGCTGCTGCTGCTGCGGGGGGATTAGCATACAAATCGATTTAAACTCGAGATAAATAGCCGCGCGCGCCTCTCTTGGGTGGATCCTCACACGCGCGCCGCCGACGCTGCTGCTGTGCGAGCGCGCAAGGGCATTATCTTGTCCACGGAGCCCCTGAGATTAACGCTTTAATGTGCTTTATACTTTACATACGCGCTCGTTCGCTCGCATATAATAAAGGACTAACTGCTTTTTATCGATACGCGCCACTTGACGATCGGCAAGCGAGCGCTCCGTACGTTTGTCAACCGGAGTAGGATTGAGACGCGCGCCGGTATTTTTATTGCTTCGGCCTCATAAAATACGCAGGTGGATTTGGAGGAGACACGGAATGTATGGGAAATAATGCCGGTTTATAGAGTAAGTAGACGTACCCGCGTGAGACGATGATTAGGAGAAATTTTCGGTGGCATCTCACAGAGTTGGTGTCGAGAGCTTTATTGGATAAAAGTCGCGAGACGATGGCTTAATCAAGTTGAAAAAATTGAATTATCATACGAATCTTCCTTTTCCAATATTTATCAATGAAATACTGCTTTGTTTTTTATGGTAAAACTCTCGTCAATGTTCAATTTATTCACTATTCTTTGCTCAATTTTACTTTAGATTTGCATAATGCGCCATAATACAAAATCAGAAGAGTCGAATGCCGCGCGTCGATTAGGAAAATAACCTTTTAAGCCATTAATTAATTTATAAAGTAACGACATGAGTCATGGAGTGCAAAACCCAATCGGTTGGCTTAAAAGCACGTGTCTAACGACCGCGAAATAACTCACCGAATTTCTCTCAGGTTAATAGAATAATTAAAAGATAAAAGACATTCCTGCGATAAGTGATCGTCCGCGAACCACGCCGATGAAATGCTTTTTTCAACACTGCTATTACATAAGTCATTGGGCGGCCGTTACAGAGCGTAGTCCTATACTCGGCGATTCGGCAATGAGAATAAATATATAGAAGAACCGGCTGACAAACCTGCGGAATTTCTAAAAAAAGCGAGAAACACCGGGGATTTATGCAAAGCAGTGGCTCACGCGGCCATCACTTACAACAAATAATGGCGCAAAGACGGCGAAATCTGAGCAACCTGATAATCAGATCAAATTTCCAAATAAGAGAGATCGCGTTTAATAATGTGGCACGAGTCAAGTCCCGTTCTAACTCTTCTCAAGAGACAACGCGTGTATCCTTTTTCATAATTTACGTGTGACATTGTTTTACGATAAGAATCTCGGGCGAGTCAAGCTGTTTGCTAATTGATTTTTACAATTACAATAAAATCTTTAACGTAATTAGGTAATTCATGGAAAATATGGATACCGCGATCAGTAAAGTTTTGTAAATGGTCTTCATCGTAAAAAAATGCAAACTCGCGGTAAAATCTTGCCGTTTTATGGGGATTCTTGGAAATTCGGTAACGCAAACTTCATTCAATAAGAGTAAAGCACAATGACTCAGGATGATCTGAAATTTATTTCCGATTCTGACTCTCCTTCTTCCAAGGAAATCTCGAGAAGCTTAAAATCACGAGTTAGCTCAACCAGACGCGTTGACTAATAAAAAATTACAACTGAACATTTTTCACATACCTGCAAAACTTTGTAAGAGAAGAAAAAGAAACGCGTGAGTCAGCACAACAATATGCAAATAAGCATCAGGAGCAAAAGTAACCCTTAGCAGCTAAAAGGCAGCATCGTCCATTCGGCGTTTTTCAAACTCTACCCCCTCGTGTGCACATTCCTCGCTTTTTCTCTAACCCCGTGGCATCGGCGAGCATCGATTATTTATCGGCTCTAACGAGGCCAGTCGCATATAGTCGTCGTCGTCGTCGTTCGCGGGATAAACTTTCGTCTGAGCAGTCGCGCATAAACGGGAACCCCGGTGAGCACGTTGCGGTCTCTCTCGCTCCATCTCTATTTCTCTTTCTCGTTCATCTTCTCTATTATATTACGAATTTGTCCCGTTACGGAGCCCGATTCTTATTCTCTCCTCTCGACGAGGCCTCCGTTGCCTTTTCTTCCACATATTATAATGCCTTGCGCAAACGGATTAGAAATATTAGACCTGTAGCCTCCTTCTTTTCTCTAGCGTGTGCCCCTCTTTTTTTCCCTCTATCACGGGGCATATATCCCCCTGTTCCTCCCATTGTTTACGTCTCGATGCCCTTGTCGGACGAGATTTATAATCTCGAATTAGACTTTTTCAACGTCAACGGTGTTGTTTATTACCCGGAGACAGCTCGATCCAGCGTGCGCGGCGGGTTCGACGAACTTCCCAAAGAAGAAAAAAGACTCTCGATTTATCGAAGTCAAATCGGGTAAGAGCGACGAGGAGAAAAGGTATATGGCTTCTTTTTTCCGAGAGAAAAGAAGAAGAAACCAGACTATTGCACGGAAATCATGGGATCTTTTCTCTCTCTCTCTCTCTCTCTCTCTTTCTCTTTCTCTTTTAAGTGAGCACGCAAGAGGAGAAACGTTTTAAATCTTACGCCGCGTTGTGATATCAGGGAGACTCATCTGTAAAAAATTTCTTTAACCGAGCTCGCGGCTTGCTTTTTATGCCAGATCGAGTCAGACTCATACGTAGAAACATGCGCTCAGGCCGCGTGATGTATTGTTTCTCGTTCTATTGGGATGAGTACAATAAGAGTTGATGATTAGCCTTCGATGTTAAGTACTTCGAATTACTCTCAGCGGTGTGAACGCAGTGACAAATGACTGGGTAATGTACATTCATTACCATTGGTTGTAATGAAAATCATAAAACGCCGTGTTTCACATCAAGTGTTCAGTGGATTGACTATGCTTTATTTCAATAACAATTATAATATTTTTTTGCGTTAATCGTGTGCAGTTTGCAACTCATTCTCATGTTTGATGATGCATTTATTATTTTCGACTGTGTTTGATTCATCAACATTTTCTAAAATCGTAACTATTTTAAAAATGTAAAGATTTATAATAATAATCTCAATGATAAAAATTATATATGTATTCAAATTATTAAACGCCCAAATAATTCAAAACCACAATTCAAAGTATTTCTTCGTTTAACGACCAACCACTAATACAGTTAACTTATCAACTTTTTCTCATTTCAATATTAATCGATGTTTTCACTGCATTAGATCCGTAACTCGTGTAAGAATAATAAAAGATACATGCCGCTTGAGTTAATGGTGTATTTAATGATGCGTGGGCAACTGAATACTAGAGAATAATTGGTGTGCACAAGATATACATTATTTCTTCATTGAAGTCAGCTTATTGCGCACCTATTATTTTTCAATCATCGACACTTTATCAAGTTTTTATTCTTTGTAGCTTCAATCTTACTCTTTCCGTTACGTAAAAATATAATAGTCTTAAATGTAAAATTAATGAATAGTTTATAATTTAAGAAGTCAAGAATTTTTAATCAAATAATTGTTTAAATGCGCTGGTATTACCATTAATATAAAGCCGTAATTTGAGTAATTTTTTTCTTTGAAAGCCCAAGGAAATTGAATAGCCAGCAAATTTAATCCCAATTAGAAAGAAAAACATCGTTTGAAAGCCTGATCGCTCAATCGGCTCTCGGCCACCTGGCCGCTCCGGCACTTTCAAAATTCCACAAGTCATCCCACCTTCGCTCTGCTCGACCGCCCCAAATTCACGCTTACGGAAGGAAGTCAGCCGGTCAGTTCACCACCTCCCACGCACGCTCGCGCAAACTACGAATCGTGCTCCCATCTCGCGCGAAAGAGCTTTCGATTACGTCACGCTATTCAAGAAAAGAATCGCTCGTTCATATATATGCTATATACATGCGCGCGCGCGCTCGAGGCACAAGTGGGCCACTCTTGAGGCGGATGAACAGGTGAGCCAGCGTAAATCAGGGTGAGAGGGGACAGCGCCTTGGACCGAAACCAGCTGCTGCTGCGCGCGCGCGTGAACGCTGTCACCGACCTGTGTAAGAGACTGTCTATATATGTGTGTGTGTGTGTGTGTGTATAGGTATAAGAGCGTGTATATAGATGTCGTAGACTCAGGTGTTTTTCGAACGACTAAGCGCTGCACCTTGCACGCTACCGGTTAGAAATATTTGATTAGACAGTTAAATTTTTACATATAGTTATTTTAAAAGATAGTAAAAGTGAATTAGAATAGATTATATAACGTAAAAGTATTTTTTCAGATGTAGTTAAAAATCTATAGTTGTTTTTAAAATGTACTTCTTTGTTTTCTCCTCACCAGTAACTTCGTTCTAGAAAAATATCTACCAAAAAATATAAATTACCCGTATCCTAACAAAATACTTCATTTTGTTTTAATAATTTGATTGACTAAGTTGACTCAAATTAGATGATAATAGATACAATAAAAAAGGCATTCAAATATTTTTCAATGAATTAATTATTACTTATTGATGTGTCATGCTATAAAGCTTTTATCAAGTAATTTTTTTTTTTTTTAATCAGGCTATTAAAAAAGAGTACTTATTAATTTTTACAAATTGTTCGTCAACTTTTTTAACCTAATCTTCCTACCTTATCAGAAAATCATTTATCATAATTAAGTACCCTATAAGTGAAGTTTGTTTACACAAACAGAATGACCATCGAAACGGAGGAAAACTGAAAGTCACGGTATAGAAAAGAACGCACGAGGAGAGGAAAGGCAAGAGAAGGACAGACAGTATATATAGAGAGGCCAAGAGAGAAACCACTGCTTCTATACGCACAAGGGGCAAACTCTGGAGTCTTACGCAATGTTATTCTACTTTCGAATGCGGCGTATACAGTAATATAATGACGCGGCAGCGTTTACGCAAAAAAGCAACGCGACGACCGCTTGACAGTTTGTCTTTTTCTCCCTTTTTCTCCCTCTCCCATTTCACCGCGGCTCTTTCTCTATGCATATCTATATAATGCTTTTAATGAGGTACCAGTTGATTGATTACGCGGCCGCGCGCGCACTCGCGCTGTAGGGTGTAATTGAGCTGTCGATGCATTTGGTTGTACAATGAGAGGCCGCGACTATCCACTGCTGGTCTTTCCGTTGTTCGATGCAGATTTTCCGTTGTGCGTTGCACGTCGTAGCATGCCTCCCTAAGTATTTCCTAATTACACGGCGTTTAGAGATAAATCATGCGGGCATATTTTACCCGAGAATTGCTTTATGCAAATTTTTATTATGTATTAACTTCCTGCGTAACGCGTCGTCTGGCTGCTTTTAAAAGTATGTACTTACGTCGCAAAGAGTGTAATATTTCGTTCCTCGTTATAAATGAAATATTATTATTACTTTTTATGAAATGCACTTTATGTTTGTGTCCATACCTTTCAGGTCTAGTTTCTATGAACTATTTGAACAATTTTGTTAACTGTCTAAAGTAAGCAATCCCATCATCTTCAAACATTCAAACTAATTTATTCAATAAGTCTATAAAAAATTCAGTTAAGATATGAATTAATAAAATTTGATCGAAACACTCATTATCCATCAATCTACTATAAATTAAATTAAAAAATTCTCAAAAAACTGTGACATATTAATTGTTTTAATAAAAAAAAATAACTTCTAAATTGACATGACAAAACGCAATTTTATCCATTGCTAATATAATCACCACATCCCTGGTAGATATTTATCTATTAAAAATTGGGCAGAATCTTAGTAATGGCCAAGAGAAATGACATTATTCGCCCATTTAACAGATTGGCAGTAACATAAACTAAGTTTCGAATTTTCGTTCCAAGTTTTATTACAAACTTGGCATTGAAGTAGGTGAAATTCAACAATATCTAAAAGTTTAGAAAAGTATAATATATGGACATACGAAAAAAATAGTTTACAACACTCCTTTTGTAAATATTCAGTAAAATTTATTTATTGCCATTTGATTCTGTCTCTCCCACTCCTCATCATAATAATAAGCTTTTTCTTAGCCATTTTTTTGACTCATTGTAATGGTCAACTTTAGTACCTTAAAACTGGCCAAGAACAAACTTGTGCCGATCATCAAAAAAGCCACTTCATTTTTTGATCTATTTAATGTTCGAATAATGTGGAAAAAAGCGTTTCACCAGGAGCTAAAAACTAGACAAGAAAAGTACCTATTTTATGACCAAGTCTAAAATAAATAGTCAATTATTTTAAATTATTAAAAAACTACGCATAATTCAAAAATTCTGCATAAAATTCTACCGCTGAGCTCACGACAGCTGCCGCTCTCTGAAGCTTACCGAGCGTGTGACACACACATGCTCTCTCTCTATCTCCCTCCCTCTCTCTCTCTCTCTCTCTCTCTCTCTCTCTCTCTCTCTCTCTCTCGCCCTCTTCTCGCTTGCGGCGATGGCAAGGTGTTGAAGTTAAAGGGTCGTATTTTGGTCCGCGCCTCTCGTCCGGTCGACGACGCAGTACCGACACTCTGTCGCCTTCTCTTTCTACTCTCTCGCCATACTCGACCGCGATAAATTCGTATCTTTATACACGTGGCCGCGGAGCCCATTGAGGCTCGTAAAGGACCAGGTCTGCGACACTTTTGTTCTCCTCGGATTTTACGGCGACGCGAGGCCGACTTTTTCGTTTTCAGCTGGCTTACTACGCGTGAGAGTGCGTTGTTCGCGCGGATTTATCAATGGATTCAACGGAATATTTTTAATAATCGGACCATTGGAATGAGCGATTTATGCTTTTTTCGACATTTGATGAAACGATGATTTATATTGTTGTTGCCAATGCGCGAAGAACGTAAATAATTGATTTTATATTCAAACACTTGTATACCGTAAGGCTGTAGCTTTATTAGTACAGGAATTTCGTAACACTTTATGATCGAAACACATGGCGTCAATTTACATAAATGAAAAGACCGAATTGTGAAATTCGAAACTGGAATAGGAGCATTAATAAAAAGAAAAGAAATAGGCAACACACAAGACGTTTGATATAAAATGTGATTCACGCAGCTGTGCCTTAATGATATGACTAACTATATATATATATATATATATATATATATATATTCAACGTTTATAAATTGAGAAACTCGATTACAATCGGATACCATATAAACCACATTTTATAGATACAAACTCCTCCTATATGTACAGCCGTTCTCGACGCTTAAAACTAGATTTATAATTCGAAAATCCCATTTTCGAAATGATTGGTAATATGTAAGCAATCGAAAAACCGAATCGAAACCTTGAAGGTTATATATGCTCAAATGAAGTTCATGAACAGCGGCAGGTGCACGGCCAAGGCAACAAATCATTCGCCGACAAAAGTGCGCTCGCGCTTTAAGAACCGAGGAAATTTCGGCACCGTGTATATATCGACAAAGCTTTCATCATAATTTCCTTCATGAATTATTAATAGAAAATGATAAAATAAATGTCTTTACTCCGAGAGGCCGAAGAGCTCGCCACGATTCCCCGATATTATGAGCAATGTATTATCCCGCGGCCTTACGGAAGAAAGGAAAAGAAAAAGAAGAGGAGGAGGAGGAGGAGGAGATGAAGGCGCTCTGATCCTTTCTTATAATACACGCATTTGGAAAGCCCGAGCGCTGCTTGGTTCCCGCGAACGCGCGCGAGTAAGAGAAGATCAAAGGAGGGAACCCTTTTAAAACAGTATCTCGGCATTTACTGTTTATCAACGGAGCCTTTAGTTTCGTTAAAGCGATTATGTAGCTTTTCGGACTTCTCCTTCTCTCTCTCTCTTTCTCTCCTCTCATTCTTTCTCTCTCACTCTCCGGAACCATCCAATCTTATCTCGAACGAGCGCGCGAGGGCCCGCGCATAAATTACTATATACGAGTGAGGAGGGGGGGGGGAATCTCGAATTTCGAAATAGCACACAAGAGGCATCCTCTTATAAAGGCTCGTTTTCCCAGCAAGAGAGCGAGAGCAATATATACAAAGGAGCCCAAGAGAGGAGAGAAGCTGCCCGGCAGCTCTAATCAAAGAATGGCGGTAATCGTCGAAAGTAACGAGCGGACGTTCTGCTGGCAACAAAAGCCCCGCTGTTTTTTCAACCTGATATGTGGCTCACGAGGCGACTTGGAAATAGCAGAGGAGGAATAATAAATTGTTATACGCGCTCTCGTGCGTAAAACTCGATGTTGATAGAAAAAACGTTGGCTGATGTGATTGCCACGCTGGCTCGTCACATTCCTATTCTTATGAGCGAGAACCAAAGAAAGAGAGAGAGAGAGGATCTTTTATTTTTTTCTCCTCGAGAAGATCAGCTGTGATTCTTATTCCTCTAAACTATTTTCGAACGGGTTGCTTTATATATGGGCTATCGTTTAGAAAATCTAATAATAACATTTTTATATGCGGAATGGAATAAAAATTTAAATAAACTAAATAGAAATAAAGTGAAAAAAAATTAAGAATTTCAAAAGTTTTGATATTTGCGTGGCACCTGTAGTATATATGTGCTCGTAAATTATGAAAATAAAGGAAGTGATCAATTTTAATAAAGAACTACACTCGACTACAAAAGCTATACGCAGTAATTATCTGTTATTAGAGTCGGGGTAAACACATAAATATTTATCAGTCGGTGAGATAGTTTATAATGCACAGCGTAATTACGCATTTATTATTTAGATTCGTTTTGAAAACTTTGTAACTTTTACGTCATGTTTGCATCAAAATTAATCGCCACCGATGCACACACATCCTCTCACAATGTATCATTATCGCAAATAAACGAGCCGTTATCGATCCGACAATCGATCTTCTTCTAACTACGAGGAATCGCGTCCCTTGAAATTCAAAATTGCACCCTCGGGCCTCTCGTCCCAAGAAAGAAGTCAAGTCAAGCCCCGAAAAGTCGCGTCTCCTTGCTTCCTGACTTGCGCTTACACGTTCCTATATACACACACACGCGACGCATTAGCGCGTGCGCACGCGCGTACTTATACAGAGACGACGTACCCCTGGGGCCCTGATGCGCGAGAGAAGAAACTCGCGGATTCTGCTCGCCGTCGACGACCGTAGAAGGCCGCGCGCGCACGCGCACCTGCCTTGCAGCGGCGGCAGCAGCAGTCGCCGATCGCGGGCGAATCGTTACTACGGAATTAACCGAGAAAGACGTTATTGAGCGCACGCGGGCCGCGCATAAAGCAGGCAATTACCCCGCGGGAGCCACCGCATGGCCGCCCCGGCCACCGATGCGCGCCGCCCATCCGATCGATCGGCTAGCACACACGAGAATTCGTGTAAGACACATATACACACACAGACATATGTGTACACATATACGGGAGGGAGAAGAGAAGAAGAGAGGAAGGACACGGGAGAGAGGAGTATAGATGCGGCTCGATACCGTTAGCGGAGCCTCTAATAAAGTAAATAAAGAGCCTGCCGGACAAGTTGGCCTCTCTCTCTCTCTCTCTCTCTCTTCCCTCTTCGCCGAAGAGCCGGCCCTGTTTTATTCGCCTTTTTTCTCTCCCTTCGCCTCTTATTCCTCGCCGTCGTTCGTTCACTCGCTTCGGCTCTACAGCAGCCGGTGCAAGTGGACGCCGGCCCGAGGCAGTGGCGGTGGGAAGACCGCCAAGAAAATTCGTGAATCGAGAGAAAGAAAATGCGCGGGGAGAGTCTCAATGGAGCAAGTGCGCTCAAGAGCAGAGAGAAAGATCTATTTTCGGAGCACTGTGCGGTAGCGCACGGCTGCTGCACGATAGAGGAGAACAATGAATGAGGCTTTCGGCTATTTTGAATGGGGTGTGCACCAGAATTCCGAGTAATTGATAGTTCCTTTAGTACCCGGCGTAACTATTATTTTTCGGGCATTTCGAGAGGAGGTATATTGTGTCTATATACGCGTTTGTATATAAATTTCATTCATCGATGGAAGTTGCTATAAATAGGTTTGCTCAATAGAACCTTTTAATAACTATAAGGTCTGTTTCGCAAAATAAATGATTTTCATGTTAGTTTATATAATATATAAGATAAGGCCTTTTATTATTAGTTGTGAAATCACACATCAATCACTTGTTATAATATGAAACAGATATAGGTGTAACAGTATGATATATTTTTTTTGACACTAAACAGGTTGGCTGGACTTCTGACAATTATATCGCTATCTATTATATTGATCTAGAAAAACTTATTTTAATTTACTTAAAAGATAACATTTAATTGAAAGTATAACATAAACAAACATTAAAAACCTGTTTCGTCCATTATATATAATTGATACATCCCGAATACCAAACTACCTATATCGAGCACATATACCTATCAAAATAATTAAACAAACATTCAAACGGCTGTCTTCCGCTGAGCGGTACTCTCGCTTCTATAGCGAGAGATAGCAGAATGCCTTCCCGATGAAACGCAAACTCTCGTGTTCCCCGACAGTTTTCCTCTCGAGCGGCACTATCGGTTGCTCGCATCGCGCAGCTCCGTAATCAGCGTGAACTCTTAAATTATACGCGCATTATCGTACAGCGCATGAACACGACTCGACGCAGCACCTGCCGCGTAGGTAGCACGCGCTCACTTGCACCGGCTTACAGGCTGTATAGTGCCTTTTGTGCAGTCTCTCTCTCTCTCTCTCTCTCTTGTGAGCGCACGACCGAGAGACCAGATACGGTGCGGCGCGTGCGTAGCTTTCCACATTTTTTTACGATGTCCCCTTTTGTTTACGTCGAGCTGCGCGCGGCGCTTTTGTTGCCGTTGATTGGTCGTTTTGTTGCCGGAGTTTTAGTGCAAATGCACGCTGATTTTTATGACCGATCGGAGTAATGATTTTAGTTTAATAGTTGTTGGTATATATATCTATGCGAGGAGTTGATTGACAGTTTCGTTGTATTACATTTAATTGCAGATGAGTAATTTTGATATTCAGCAATATGCATAACATTATTTATTAATTCATAACAATATGATCTCGGTTATAAAAGAAGTTAGTTTGATGTGTTACACGTAGCGTTTAGAGGATCTAGAAATCTCAAAACTGTTCTCGATACACAATTTAGCGCAATACGTATATATTATATTTTCAATAAAGAGAATTCCAGACGGCAATATTAAACTTCTTGGGTAACAACACGAATGCCAGCATTCGAATAGCCGTGCGCTCTACAGATATATATATATATACACATAAGACACGCCATATTGACAAAAATATTCATCTATTTCAAAATAAGGAAAGGTGGCTTGTCGCGCACGCGCCGCACGAACTCGATCGCGTGTGCAGGAGCAGCAACGGCAACAGCAGTACAGCTCTCCTTTCTTTTTTTCCCCCCGCCGCTATATATCGAAAATGCGGCGCGCTGCTGCTCTCCTTGTGTAACGACGCGAGCGCGCAGTCTCCGGGCTTTATACGGAAAGCGGAGAAACACTCGACGCCTCCGGACCGACGGCCTGTTATCTCATGAATTTTCCCTGTGCGCGTGTGTATATATATATATATATATATATACGCTGACTTTTTTTTTCTTTGCTGACCTGTTATGTGTGATGTTGTCGCGATGGCTGCTGCTGTGTGCACTGCTCCTCATGTGTTCTCTACCTCTCCCCCCCCTGTTCTCTGTATAAATAATCGAATTTTTAATGAGGGCAATTAAGGGTATTTGATGATGTGTAACAATCGCGGACGTAATGAAAAGATTGACAAATAGCTACATGGTCATTAAAATGCTTTGTGGAAAGAGAGAGAGAGAGAGAGAGAGAGAGAAACCGTATATATGATCGCGTTCATTAGAGGAGTATATTACGATACTAATGTGTTGTTCATCTTTAATTAAAATTATTAATCGCTATTAATAAAACGCTTTATTACGTATAGTCGATTTATACGAAAAATAAATTTTATCATTTCTGCACGCGCTGTATATGTAGTGTGAATGAAATCTAAAACTAATTTACATTTGTTTCCCGCATCAGTATTAAATTACAAAAAATTCAATTAACTCGAATTCCCTCTATGATCATCCTCTTATTTTATAACGTTTTATTGCGATAATCAGCTAAACTGCGCGTCATTCATCTATTGTTACACAGGAAAATTACCTTGGTGAGAAAAATTATGATTATTAAATTTAAATGTTCTAAAACAAACGATTATCTGCGGAGATAAGCCTGGCACGAAGCGCGAATATTCTAGCCTTCTCCCCCTCACCATAATAAAAGGGAGCCAATTTTATGCTCCATAAATTGTTTTCTCAGTCGTTTTAAAGTCTGAAGTGTTAAATTACACAATGTGCTTACGCTTGCGAGCGTGTTATATATATATATATATACATACACGCACACGGATTTACGTACAAAACCCATTATACTTTCTTCATAAAATGTACAAACGCACACATCATGTACACGCTCGCGTGTTTGCCTGTGTGTCTCGATATTATGGTAAGAGCATACGAGCGGACAGAGGAAATTTAATGATTCTACAGCGAAGAATTCTCGCCATGTTTTTACCGCACGACCATAATAAAATATTAAGAAAAAGTGACATTTTAATCTTGTCAGCGTGTATATACGTGTAGACATACATGTACCACGTACGAAGAGAGAAATCTAATTTCCGGCTCGCACGGTGACGTCCGCCGTCAACCACTGCAGCGCGTATATATATACAGCGGCACTTTCCCGGCTCGGAAACTACAGTCGCTCGTCACAATCGGACGGATTAACCAGCCAGTGCAGCGCGAGATCGCGCGGTCTAATCCCATCTAGAATCGCGAAGGAAGCAGGAAAAAAAAATGGCGAGAATGCGCAAAGGCGAGAAACACGCAAGGAAAAAAAAATGTATTAACCGCACGTACATATCTATGTATACGTGTGAGGGAAAAAGAGACTCGCTTAATAAAATCCACATAGATATATATATACACATACACGTACTGGCACTTGCTGAAGCTTTCTCTCTAACGCGATTTCACCGCGGCGATAAGCGTCCGCGTGCGTTCTCCCTCTGCTTTATAACTCCAGAAATTAATATCTGCCAACGAGAGGCGCTCGCTCGCTCGCGGTTTAATTGAGCGAACTGCTACGCTGCCTCTTGCTCTCGCTTACATAATGCACTTGCACGCGCGTGTCCCTCGCGGCGCGTGTCCCGGGCGTGTAAGAAAGAATGTAATGAGACCATTGTCTCGCACTCGCTCTCTCGCCGTCTCGTTACCGCAGCCGCGTGCGCGCGGGGAGGTTTATCACCCAATTATCATTGACAACCGAGCGCGACGGACAAAAAGCGTTATAATGCCGCACATTCGCTTCTGTACATATATATATATAGGAAGCCATGCAGCAAACATTGTTTTCGTTAAACGCGCCTTCTTGCTCGCTTCTTTGCCGAGTAATCAGCCGACATCTGCATACAAGCGTCGCAACATCGCCGTGTGACACGAAGAGGAGAGGAGCGGGATGCCGCACGCGCGAAAAACGCTCGTTTCCTTTGTCTTTCGCGCGAGCTACTGTGCACGCTGTATGCACGAGACGATCTTCCCTCTCTTTTCTTCCACTCTCGTGTGCGATTTATTACGCATAATGCGCAAGAGAGCGAGGAGTTTTGAGGAGAGAGAGCGAGAGAGAGAGAGAGAGAGAAGAGACCATTGTGCTAACACAACGCAGCACGGTTGTATATATATATACGCGCACACGTTACTGCGAGATTGCTTATCTCGTTTACGCAGCAGTCTTTAAGTTATTGGCAATGGCGGTCGGCAAATGGAGGATGCTAATAATGTGATTTCTTATCGTGTGAACTCGCCTTTTTTCTTCGTGTTTTACAAGAGTTTTTGCAGCGCCTAGAGAATCGGAGTCAAGTCTATTCAATTAAACATATTTAATCGCCTATATCACAATATGAAAATTAATTCAAAATGTACTTGAGTTGGTTCTTCTAGATTTTTCTATTGAACTCAATAATCTGAATTCGTACAACCCAGTTCATAGACCTCACAGCATGCTCCATACCTGATATAAGAGCACTTTTTCCTGTTCTCGATTTCTCACAATAAGAATCGTCAAATAAACCTTCACCCGAAATTCGGGCATCTCGTCATAATATACACACGTAAATAACGCGAATGAAGAGAGCAGACGTGTCGCTCAAGAAAGCATCAGCATCCTCCCAAGTTTGAAAAAAACACTTGCCCGCAGCTCTTCAAATATTCTTAATTGCGCTCTTTCAGCGTATATATGTATATACACAGACGCACGCACACGTAGAAGTGCAACGGCACTTGAAAAAAAGATACGCACGCACGCGCGCGACCACCGTGTACGCTCCGCGTGCGATTGGCACGCAGCCACAAGGCACTTTTTTTCTCGCTCTCCTGTCCATTCTCCCGTCAAAAGGCAATTGCCGCTGCTGGGGTTGCACCTACAATGCGTCGCTCTGCCATGCATATATATCTGGGAGCACGACGTATAGACGGAAGACGCACGCGCGCAAAGAGAGTGAGAGACTCGGTATGAATTGAATTATTTAAAGCAGCAGCTAGAGAGAGAGAGAGAGAGAGAAGGAGAACAGCTCGGCCCTTTATGAGCGACCACAATGGCTGGTTTTGTCCGCAGCGCGTTGCCGACTTCGCGCGTAGAGAGCGAGCGAGCGAGTGCGCACGCGCGTTCGTGAATGTGCTAATAATGAAGGTAAATTTGTCCCGAGGAGTCATTAATTAAAGTATTTCGTTTGTAACGAGCTGCACGCGTCCCTTTCTTCAGCTTATATACATATATATAAACGTATACTATAAACCTGCACTCGCGTCTCCACACACACACATAGATACATAGGGTGCGAGAGCAAAGGTTATACATACACGAATAACGGCCTTAATCAGAGAATTGCTAATGGTATAGAGAGGCGTGGGTCTTTATAATAGCAAGAGTCGAAAGGAAGGCGCGAGAAAAAGCCCACTCTTCGTTCACCTTACCGCATATGTACATATATATGTACATATAGGTATAATATCCCTGTACACATGCATATACAGAGGCGTATATATATATATATATATATATATATACATTATAATGCGGCTCGGACGGTGGCGGTGGCTGTGCTGTGGGTACTTATAGACGTGTGTTTAAATAAGCGCCGCGGGCCGTCGGTGGCGACGGCGCGTATCACGCGCACGCGCACGCGCGCCTGTATTATGCTTGCGCGAGCGTACAGTGGGCGAGGAACAAGCGCAGAGAGCCTCGGGTTAATTCAAAGAGCCCATTCAAAGAGAGGGAGAGAGAGAGAGAGAGAGAAGTCGCCGACTATACCTTCATTCTGCTGCTGCTCTCTCCTGCTCGTCGCTCCTTTTCTCTTGGAATATCGCTATATTCCTTGCGTGTGCTATATATATATATATATGTTCTATCTTTCGTTGGTTCATGTACGTGCGAATCCCTGACGACGAGGCTGGGCCTTGCCTACAATTTCTCAGCTTTGGCAAGTCTCTATATACTTTCCCATAAGTATATAGCCAGAACGCTACGTTTTTATAAAACAAAAAAAATTTAACGTTTTCCTATGTACATATTAGTATTTGCTTTATATAAGCTAAAAAGATCTCAACTATTCATTTAATGTTTATTCATGCAGAATGCAATATAATATTGAATTCCACAGCATTTGAAGCGCGCGTTAAAAACAATCCGAGTTTCAATTTGCATGCGTAAGTACTTTAGATACATATCGAGTTCGTCATCTCAAGCGCGCTCCATATTTTATTGATCCCAGCGATCTCAGGCAGCAGCGTAGCCGCTGATAACCGATACCGACGCCTCTACATGTGCGAGAAATAATACACATCACAGCGCGCACTTCCCGCGACGATGTTCATTGAAATTTAGAGTAGCGTGACGCGACTGCGGCTACCATACACGACTACTGCACATCACGCCGAGCGCGCCAAATGCATAGCCGCGAGCGCGATCGTCGCACTTGCATAATATAAGAAGAGAACGCGAGGAGAGAATGAGAAGAGGGAGATGGATATATAGCGTGTGCGCGAGAAAGCATCGCTGCTTGTATCGACGTACCCACGGTATTGGATTTTTTTACACGCGCTGGAAGATGGAAGAGTTTCTCCTTGCTGTTGAGACAGCTCGAGGTATCTTTTTTCTTGCTGCTGGACGGCACGTCTGGACGTGTATATAGCCGATGGACAATATTGGTACACTCTGTCAGCTCGAGTTTTCCGTGTTATGATGTAACTGATGTTTAAACTTCGCTTTAATGCGCCTTTGTTGTCGGCTCTTGTGTTAGAAGCCGCGGCTAGCAAACGCTTTTGAGCTATTATGCAAAGATTTGAGAGAACACACGTGTATGTGTATTAGGAAAACTAAAAATGTAGAAATTTCGTTTTTTTTTCTTAAGAAATCGTATTCTACGTGACGATTCGAGAAATTAGCATGGCAATTTTTTTCTCCTTTTTGTGAAACAATAATACAAAAAAAAAATGATTTAAATAATATTTCTCACTTAACAATCACTTAAAGTAAATTCATTTTAGACTTCAAAAAACCTATTCAATTAAAATGATCACTAATTATACGAAAACCATAAAAATTATATTGGAATCGTATGGATATAATTTTCATAGAATAAATTACCCTTTAATTCTTTTCAAACAAAAAGAAGCCTGCAACTTATTAATGAATAATGATCTGTTAATGAGCCGCAAAACATCATTATATCAATTGAGTAATCCTGTAATCATTCGAAAAAATGTCTTTGTCGTGGTACAAAAAAAAACGACAACAGCGACGCGCGACGAAGATAGATACGCGAAATAGAAACGACGAAGAAGAAGAAGAATCCGGCGATTCGGCTGTCGCAAGCCGAAAGCTCGCTTTCTCTCGTCGCTCCTCTTCCTCCACCCCTCGTCCGGCTAACACAGCGGCCGCCGGCTCGCGTCTTTGTCGCTCGCTCCCGGGTCGTCATCCCGTCATCGTCGCATATAAATCAAGTCCCGCCTAATTGCCGACATAAATTATTGTGATTCGCCTCTCCGCGTCGCACGGCATTTTCGCCCGCGTGTGCGTGCGTGCATGCCTTGCAACCGGCCTTCCGCGTGCGAGCTCTTTCTCTCTCTCTCTCTCTCTCTTTCTCTCTCCCTCTCTCCTGCTCCTCGCTCCTCTCACTGTTATCTGCCAGCCTTTTACTACGGCGTTCTTTTAACGACACTCAATATTCATGAAAGCGGTAGCTGCGAAGAAGCCGGCTTCCCCTTTGGCTAATCAATGACGGCGAGAGCCGTAAGCCGTGTGCCTTCTTCCACGATTTTTCGGCAGCAGCCGATCGTTTCTCCTGAATATATATATATATGCACATGCCCAAGAAAGTTCGAGGATTTCGTTATCGCGGCTAATATGAAGAGAGAAGGACTGAGATGCAGGCAGCCACTCGGTCGCGCGAAATCACGCGATTATATACGGGATTCTCGTTTTGTCTTATTAAACTGCGAGAGTAAGCTTTCCTTTTTTTCACCGGCGCACTTGAAATTATTTGCTAAAAAAAAACACGTAAGAGCCACGCCGCTATGCCGAGTTATCAGTTTCGAAGAAAACGAAAGAAACATTAAGACCGACGTTGTCATGAAAAATATCAATTTGTAAATAAAAACTTTATCTTATTTTAAATATATGATATTTAAATGCTAAAAAAATATCGAAAACTAACTCATTGTGAAGACATTATATAATATTTTCTTATTATTATTCAGGTGGAAAAAATGTGTTACGGTTACATTTTTTGTCAAAAAGAATTCACAGAAAAAACGTCTAGCAAGAATGTGAGATTGACAAGAGATAGTGAGAACGGAAGGCAGTATCACAATTTGAATTGGAAAAAAGGAGTCGGTAGCAATCTCGCAAAGTTTGTCGGGCTAATCAATCACAGACTGTTTTATTTTCTAATATATGTGCATAAAAGCCATTGTGCGAGAGACGCGCTATACTCGAAGTAAGCCGAAAAATCACGCGCGTGATCGATAGGGTGTCGTTACGTCAATCCGCAAACCGCGACATTATACATCAGGCAAGACGACGCGCGGGCGACACAATCGACGTCCTTGAGAGGACACCTGTATGATCATTGTACAATCGGAGAAAATCGAACACGACAGAACTCTCGCGTCTTGTGTACGTGCATTGTTTACACAATCAGAAATACGAAAAATCTGTCGTTTTACGCTGAACAAATAAAGTAATATATTACTGGTAAAATAATTTCTTTTTTTATACTCAAAAGATTTCAATCATATCTGTACAGCTGAATTTTCGTTGAAATTAAAAAATTTACAGGATATCTAACCCGATTACTTGATTTATAGAAATAAAAGTATTTTGTAAATGTTTTTAAAATTATTTAAAAATATGTAAAAAAATTTTTTATATTATAGAATAACATTTTGATATATCAATTAAAGACATTGTTCTTATAATCAAAACAATAAGAAATAAAATGCATGACAAATTATTCTTAATTATTGCATCAGATATTTGTTTAATTCAAAAGACTTATTTAGGACCAATAAAAATCTAAATAATGATACTCGTAATTGCACTATCTTATCAGTTCGAACTTAAGTATACAAGGCTTTGTTGAGTACATTTATATTTACAGATTATTACCATATATAATTATCTCATTTTAAACTTTTTCTAAAATTTCAGCAAGATAGCCTAAAATATTTAGACTAGAATATATTAATGATAATTTATTCTATTTTTCTAGAGAAATAATATTTAAAAATTTGCATTACTTATTGCAGTATTATAATTATTAAATATATGATATAATAATCTATTACAGAATTAATACTTAAATACCTACAAAACTGTTTTTCTTGTACAAATATGGTTAATTATACTTATGTTATACCAATTTAAAATATGAAATATTCATGAGCCATTTCAATTTGTGATTGATTTCAAACCTGATACTTAACCATAATCCATCAAAAAATTAAATTTTCGTAAAACCTCTCTTCAAAGTATAATTTCATTATGAATTTCGATTAAAATATTCCACGCGTATATGAATGCGATCAATTATCGTACCAGTAACAGTACTAAATAGTTTGATTTGAAATACAATAGAAAAACAAGAATTGAACAAACACAAACTACTAACGCTAAGAGTTTACCAATAGATTATTAGAATATTTACAACCTAGAATATAAGAATGCTTGAACTTCTTAGTTTCTCAAAATGTCGAGGTTAAAAGCAGTCCACAGCAACATCTTTTCTATTAGAGGTACCATCCAAACCAATTGTATCATATTTTTGATAAGGCGTTATCTAAGACAAAATCAACTGCACAGTAGGCGAATTAAAATTTAATTCGGAAAAACTTATCTTCCACGTAATAGACGTGTAAATATTTCACACTCGACAGCACAGTGTGGAAAGTCGGAATTCTCTTGAAATCGCTGATAAAGAAATGGCATTCGCACAGCTGCCGTATATACGCATAGGAAAATCACGTTAGATTAGAAGGGCGCGAATGTCGAGATAGTAGGGTACGAGGCAGAGAGAACAACTCACCCTTCTCTATTTTTCTCTTTCTCTCTCTCTCTCTCTCTCTCTCTCCCGACAGCATCGACGTCAGACAACTCCAATCCGTCGTCCATGTGATTGTCATTTTCCGGCCTGCATCCGGCGACCCTGCCTCGGCCTTTTTCTCCCGCGCATTCGCGCTTTTCAATTATTTTTACGATAGTCGACTTTCCTCGAGGAGAAAAGGGAGCTTCCACCGCCGACGACAAAAAAGTGTGTGTTTGTAGCGGCAATTACTACAGGGGGGGGAGGGTTATCGACTCGGCGACGTCCACCCTCGTGAGACGAGGAGGCGAAGGCGATGATTCGCACGATTATTGCATTTCCTATATATACATGTACGTACGTACGTATGTGCTCTTGTATAGCTCTGAAGTGGACGTGTTGCGCGTGTGTGAGTGGATGAAAAAGTCGGGCGAGGAGAGTAGGTATGGCGCTCGAAGGAAGTGCCCCAAGCTATTTCGCGCAATAGTACGATGCGTGCGCGTGCGGTGTAATTGACATAAGCGTCGTGGTACATAAGTTAATCTCGAGTAATGGTGCCGTTGCGTGACTCTAGTTTACGCTCTAGTTTCGCTGCTTCTGTTTGACATGTAAGAAAAGCCATTATATGTACGTATCATATTTTACAAAGACCAAATTTTACTTTATTTATATTTATCCTGACTGAAAATTTATAATTTCGTCACGATGACATATTTTAGTCTCGAAATGATTTATAATTCATGATTTTTTTAAATCATCGCTAATAATTATAAATGTAACTTTTTAAGTGAAAAATATTTCAAATTAATTTTTAAATGAGCTAATAAATAAAACGTTTTACTTAATGGCCGTTAATTAACTTCGGAAATTGATTCACTTCGTAATGCTCATTTACAAAAAATTAAATACAGTCAAATTTCTCTTCAAAAATTTTGTAAATGTTCAACTTTGTTTGAAATCACGCAATACGTTTTACTTTGCTCATTTTAATAAATTAGAAATTAAGAGCAATTATATTCTAATGGAATCCTGCTACTACATATACACACAATCGTGAGCAAAGGTACAATTACGTTAAAAATCGATGCGTCACCACTGTCCTTATTGTGCTATATCAACAAGAAATTATTTTCACTCGCCACACAAAGTCAAACCATTTCCAGCTCGGTGTTTAGTCTCGCAAACAATATTACCTGCCGTCAAGATAAACCAACCAATTTCCTAACCAAACACTGCCTCAGCTACGTACTATACGGAAAAACGTTGAGCCCATGGCCGCAAAAACGATTGATTCGAAGAGGACGTGGTTGCAGCCCCTCCACCGCCCCTATAAAGAAGCCACTGCGGTTGTTTGCCGCTTGCGCGCAGTCGATTACCCACCATACCAGCAGACTATATGTCGTGATGACGAAGAAACGAGTGTAACGCTTGAGTATTTATACTCCCTTTCGACTCATTGTAAATTAATTACCTGGAAACGAGGAATTTCCGCTACAAAAAACGGAAAAAGAGAATTCAATGGAAAGTAAAAACTGTCCTTTGATCGAGCGAACGACCCCCGCACGCGCGCGAATAAAAGATTTCTTTGCTGGTCAGCAGGCGGACACAGAGAGTAAGAGAGAAAAGGGAAAGAGAGAGAGAGAGAGCTTTTGCCTCTCTTCGCTCCTTTCAGAGCGCAGGCGGGGCAAAAAGACTGCGGCCGTCAATGATCCACATGCGTATATACTCGCACACGCGACGAATACCTTTTTCATAAAATCCTTCTCTCTTTCTCTCTTTTCCGTCGTATCGGTCTTTTTTCCCGCACATTATGTGTGTATACGCTCAACCACCAGCGGCTTCCTTTTTAATGTGCGGAAATTCACTCTTAAATGGCTTGTTTTCACAGTGCCCACCGCCAAAATTTCGCCCGTCAACTTTTTACGTGGGCTTTCAAAACGAAAGAGTCGACGGTTAGTCATGTCAATGTGGTCGGATGAAATAATTTTTTTCTAAAATTTAACGCTCCGATAAACTTTGTTGGGGGGCTAATTATATTTCACGTTGATGGAATGTTCTCGGGATAATTAAATTCCATTAATTTAGCAGTATTGAATGTCAGAATAT
>JAYJLV010000032.1:750017-778342 GCA_036873485.1 Torymus texanus | reverse complement strand
TCTCTCTCTCTCTTTCTCTCTCTCTCTTTCTCTCTCTCTCTCTCTCTCTCTCTCTCTCTCTTTCTCTCTCTCTCTCTCTTGGATCTCGTTCGTTTTCATTCGAGCTACCTCTCTCTGACAGTGTGTACGTCTGTCTCACGGCTCCTATCTTCCGCTGTTTGTTTTCGTAATTTCAAGGAGAGCGAGCAGCTTCTGCTTTTTCGGAGTCTTTACAGAAACATCATTATCAGAGTACATACAAAAAGGTTACAAGTTCGGGTGAGGTTGCGTCAATTTAAATTCACAAGCGAGGGTTTGGATCAAGGACGAGAAATTTGACAGTTACATTATCGAATAATATCTGTAATTCACATGTAATAAAAATTATATAGAAAGCAACATTACTATGGGAAAGAAAGTTGTTCAATAAATGTTTCTATTCGTGCCAAACAATAAAATGATTTAATTATTTGTTTTATAATACATGTTATTCTCTATTTCATCATTCGAATATTCCTATTAAACTTTCTACTGTATATACTTTGATTGTCCTCCCAATCAAGTATTCAATTTTAATTAAGTTGTTTGTTCCCAAAGGAATTCAGAAAAGCCGAGGATGAAAAAATAGTCTCATTAGTCGAACATGAACATAAAAGGATTATAGGTTTAAGATCTTCTTTTTCGTTGTGTCTCTATAAAAAAAACGATGTCATTGATGTTTCTACTATTGTACTATAAATCAAAAGATATTGGATGTTAAATTTATCGAGGTTTTAACTTTTTTTTTCATCTTCACCGACAATAAACGCGACATGTTTATGCTTTTAATATCCAACTGCGAATGATATTATTGTCAACTCACAACAATAAAAATTCGAATGTCTATTCGCTTATATTCAGTAGATAATATTCTTTACAACTCAATCGAAAAACATAAACTGGTTTCTAAAAAAAAATATTCGTTTACATTAGCAATAAGTTAGTCATATTAAAATTAAGGTAATATAGAATTTAATCTGTAATCCTCGCCAATTCATCCTTTTGTTGCATATCATTATCAAATTAATTTCATTGTTGCCATTCACAATAACGAAATTACATTCATCTCATCACAAATAGACCAATTGTGTCCGTCTTTGTACAAATAAGAGAATGCCAATTTGTACATTGTCGAGAATCGTAACGACGAAATGAGTTTCTAACAAAGCAATCAAGAGACATATATACACGTGAAGCCCTAGTGTATATATATAAAAAGAAAAACAGATGCATTGAATAGATATAAATCGGATAAGTGCACACAGGACCCCAGCGCAGAAGAACACACACATAGACGTGACACTACCAACCTTATCTCCCACAATCTCGAATTTCGATAAGTGTATATATATATAGTTTTCCCTCTCGTGATTTTCACGGAGATGGAGAGATAGATCCCCACAGCGTATAACCTAACACGTGTATCGCGCGCGCTCACCCCAACTTTTTTCCACGGGCTACTCACGCAGCTGTGTATGTGTGTGTGAAGAGCGACTCGAGCAAGAGTGCGACGACGACGGAGAAGAAGGGAGAGAAAGAGAAAGAGAGAGACAAAAAAGCCGTAGTCGCCTGTAAAAGAGACGACCATTTACATGCGCGCGCAAGCGCAAGAAAGATGAACTTCCAACTGTAAAAGGGATAGACATCGCAGGAGCGAGCGAAAAATAGAGGACGCGGCGAAAAAGTCTATAGTGGCCGTGGATATAAGGGGAGAAAACAGGCGGCAGCGGCAACGATTCTCCCCCGGGAGCAGCAATTTATAAATAATTGAGCCGCGTCCGGTAAAAAATGAATTACGCGTCCCCGTACAATATGAGGAGTTGCCTCTACAGTATAAAACGAGGAGAGGACCCGCGAGACCTCGACGAAGAGAGAGAGAGAGAGAAAGATCGAACCGCGCGTGTATGTAACATAAGCCGCGCGCATCAATTTTGCAATTGGAGAATTTTTATGTCGTGCGGCGCGCCCATATATTATGAATGAACGACGCGAGCTCCGGCACTTTCTTTCTTCCCCGTCCCTTATCGCGTCCTTCATTATCTCGAAACTCGTATTTTAGGATTTTCAATTTTCCTTAATTGGGTAAAGCTCTCGCGGCCTCTCTTTCTCATCCCGGCTGCATCGCACAAGTCTGATTTACGCAGTTTTTCCTTTCCTCTCTCTCTCTCTCTCTCTCTCTCTCTCTCTCTCTTTCTCTCCCTCCCATCTCGTTTTCTCGAGTGACCGCGCGTGCAAGGGGAATAACATGCCGTGTCGTAACTCGCCAATGTTTTACAAACAGGATGCCGGATTGAGAGACAGAGACAGAGACAGAGAACGCGCGTGTGCGTTTTATTTTAGCGCAGACGCTGGACACCTGAAATTTATGGCATCTTTCGGCACTTACACTTACGCGCTCTAAGATTAAAGCCGCGCGCAACAACAAAACGCTATTTTTCGCGCATTCTGCAGTAGCATACTTTCATGTGCGCGCATATATAGAAACGAGAGAGAGAGGAAAAAAAAACGTCGCCTAAGCAGCTGAGCGCGAAAAGTCATATAGCAGTGAGACTGTGTCGCGCGATTTACATTAACGCGCTCACCTGCGTCCAGTCTCCTCGAGTCTGTCTATCCGCGTCTCGCTCTCTCTCTCTCGCTCTCTTTAACTCGCGCGCGCGTGAGCTCGCCCTTTTACGCCTGGCGTAATCTGCGATCTTAATAACGCTTCGTTCTACATAAATTTACATCAAATTGCAGGCTTTTCTGCGCAGAGCGTGCAATTTCGCAGGCTTCTGTATAATAATAGGTGGATGCGCGAGAGACTGCGCGAGCACGAATCTACTTAGCGAGTTTGTTTCTCCATCGGCTAAGAGACAGAAAGAAAGAAAGAAAGAAAGATAAAGACGGATAGTTCTTTGCCAAAGCTGCTTTGCTTTTACTGCGATCTGCGATATGAAATTGCTACGAACGTCAGATACAAAGTTGTCTCGTTATTATTTTTATGCGAACTTCGCGATCGATTATTTTATGTTGCATTCCTTTTAAATATAGCGTACGTTATACACACATGTATATAAAAGGATAAGGAATATAATGAGATTACTTCTTTAAATGTTTTATGTAAACAATTTCTTTTGTTCTTGGCTTCTTGCTCTCGAAATGAAGACGTAATTACCTTATAAATATATTTAAGGAACTTGAATCTTATTATAATATATTACCTGCTTTAAACGAGGGGGAGTGTAACAAGAATATAGTTGTTAAGTTTTTTGCAACTCTATGTATACTTTAATATACTAAATATTATATTGAGTTGGACAGACACATAATGTATGTTGAGTAATGTTTCTGGTTACAATATTGATTCAATATATTTCTAAATTTACTACCATTTCGCCTTAAAGAAAATAAAGTCATAAAATTTCGCTTCATAGTATGTAGTTACAAACTAGAAATATTGTAAGTAATGATTGTAAGTAGCAGGCATTTAAATAGGAATTTGACTTGCCTCAACTATAAACAGTTTTATTTTAAGCAACGTTTCGTTGAAGCGCAAATAAACATAACCTGTATTGTACACGTGTATATGGGATACTTGCACGGTAGCTATAATGTATTCGGGTATTTCACAGTAGCAAATTTATTACTTCTATTTTTGCAAAATTTTAAACCGATATCACATTATTACATACGCTTTCCAATGAACTTTAAATTCGAGAGTAAATTCACGTAAATGCCGCATTTATCATGAATCGTCAATACCTACGCTTTTACTACTTATTGCGCTTAGGTTCTTTCGTAACTTTAATCATTTTTACAGCAGACCGAAAAGATTTCCCAACAGATCGATAAGCTAAACAACAAATTCTACTCTTTGCTGCTATAACGTTACGTTTTTACGAACTTACACTCCGCGTGTCGAAAAAACTATTTACATAAATTTCAAAAAATATCATGTTATGTAAATAAAAAATTCATTATAAATGTCTTCCTCAATCACCCACGATATTCCTTAAAATCTAGAGACCAAAGAAACCGCGACTACTTATATGTATATAACTGATACCAAGTTCTTTCGAACAATAACCAGCAGCTCGCGCCACTTCCAATCAACCGATCAGCTCTTCCCTTTGCTCTTTTTTGCAAGTTTCGAAAGTACAAGCTCTCCGCGCGAGAGAGCGCGCACGTTCCTCGATTTTCATCCTCGTTTCTTCCCGTCGCTTTGTTTCAGTGCTCTCTCTCTCTCTCTTTCTCTTTCTCTCTCGATCGGTGAGCTCAAAGGCGCGGTTACTTTAAGAAGTCCGGAGTATACACAGTACGTATTCGCGGTGTCTCCGGAATCCGCGGCACGCCAGAAAAACACGCGCGCGCGTGCGCCCGATCTTCTTTGTATTGGCTCCGCTTGTACCTACACGTGTAACGAGACTTTGCCCGGCATTAACGATTCTCAGTGCGCGTGTGCGATAGGGAGGAGAAAGAGAGAGAGAGAGAGAGAGAGAGAGAGAGAGAGAGAGAGAGAGAACTAGACGATAAAAATCCTGGCCGCTGTGTTATATGCCTGCCGATATATATATTTATTGAAAAAGTGGAAATTCGATTTTAATCGGCGTGTCGAAAGCTTTTTATGTAGATAGACGAGATTTCTACATGCAGCTACGATTATACGGACGTCTTTCTTTTTGTAATACTATTGGATTTTTGAGATAAAGTCTTAACGGTTTTGATGCACAAGATACCAGTGAATTGGAGAGATGGGTGAATAGTTTTCTGACGGAAATACAAATCCAACATTTATAAGTTTATTGAAAAATCTTGTCAATAAATTAAATTACATCTTTGTCGATAGATAATACATATATATATACACACTTCTAATTGGATACGTGTATTGCTTTAAATTATAATATAATATGTTGATTAATCTCTAAATGGATGATATTCTACCTATAACGTATCTCTCTCAATTAAATTTATACACGCATTAATTCATCCTGAAATAATATATTTAGGTGCATGTTCTGATAAAATGTAATTATCATTGTTTTCCTAATTAACAGTCGTGCTTTTGCATCTGCTATATTGCAAGGGATATTGCGCAATAAAGGCGCTGAGAAAAAGAGAAACAATTATCGCTCTCCCTCTCTCCCCGCGAGCATCGCCATAATGGAAGCGCAAATATCATCAGGCGAGATAATCAAAAGGCAAAACTAATTGCAGTTATTTTAATTTTATTAATCCGCAAGAGAGTAAGGGACGGATGCTATATATATATATATATAACACGAAAACACAGCGTGGGTGTTCTCCCCCTCTATATTTGTAAAATATTCAAACAATTTCCTCGACTAATTACCCCCTCGATACAAGCATCAGAACGACGACGGAACAGAGAGAAAGAGATTTAATTGTACGCGACTGAGCGATCTCGTTCTCCTCGCGTGCTACTCGCATTATATACAATTCCCCCCGCGAGGCATATACGCGTATTATGTTATACACACAGATATAAGCATGCATACACGCTCACAGAAGTATAGTAGTATACACGATACACAATTACTCAATCATCATGACCGCACGAGGCGTAAAACAGAGCGTAATAAACCCGATTAATAACATTATTCGATCCGTGTCTCTCTCTCTCTCTCTCTCCCTCTCTCTCTCTCTCTCGTTCTCTATCTCCATCTCCCTTTATGCGCGCACTTACGACTCTGTCACTCCCTCGCTCGGCATTAGGCCGTATGATTATACATTAGGTCGGCGGAGCGCATCGTAAGTAGGCGCTCGTTCTCGGAGATACGATCTCCCGCTCGATCGCCGGTGCCCATTTTGTATTCTCCCTCTCGCTCACTCGCCTGTGTGTATATTATACGTATATGTGTCTGTGTATATATATAACGCACACTCGCATACACAGTGATGCAGAGCGGCCGCAAAGCCGTTTGATGCGCTCTATACTCGCAAGGGGCCCGTGCGAGCGCTTTGACTGCTCCCCAGAGAGCAAAATCTCTCTCTCTCACCCTGTGTTCTTCCTCGCGTCCTTTTCTCTTCCTCGCCCTCTACTGTTTTTCCTTTTCAAAGAGCGCGAGCTTTTTTACCTAACGCTTGTGCGATAAACTCTGCGCGACGGCGTTGCGTTGTTTTCCCATTTTCTCCCTGCACGAATTTTATTCCGGCAACAGCAGCAGTAGCAAATCTCCTCCCTGCGGGTTCACCTCCGTGCCTCATCGTCGTCGGATCTATGTAGCAGCTTTTTCTCTCCAGGTTTTCCGCGAGCGCTCATTCGGTGGTGCGCGCGCGCGCGCGTATATGCATGTGGAGAGCGCCTATCTCTCTGTCTCCCTCCCCCTCCACCCCTCGCTACCCATCTCTCCTTGCGCCCCTTTGAACGATACACCACCGACGCGGCTGTAGAGGCACAGCCTTGTTTGTGAATCGACCAAAGGACCATAATTTTTTCCTCGCTACTACCATACGCTTTTTAATTAGAGAGACCTCCTCCCCCTTCCTCCATCCCGTTGGTCGGGATACTTTTTCCTTCTCTTTCTCACCGCGCTTCAACGTGTACTTTTTTCTGCGTCGCGCTGTACCGCTGCTCTCTGCTGCTGACAAGGAAAAGATAGCTCGAGTGCCTCGGTGATCATCCGTCGAGCATGGCTCACTTTTTTCTCTTTCTCTCCTGCTTCTCTCTCGCTCGCTTTTGCCTCGGCCGTGTGCGTTCGCGGTGATTTTTGTACACTGTCAAAGGCAAATTTGCGTAATGTTGCGCTGCTGACGCTCTGCGGTAACGGCTCTTGATATACGCCGGGAACGAGTAATATGGAGCATAAAGAGAGAGGAAATAAATGTCTTTTACGTTTTTTCGACAGACGGGCTATTTATTACGACCAATTTTTATTTTGTTCTTGTGATCATTATATGCCTGACTTAATATCAACAGACAAACTTTTTTGCCTGCTCGAGCTTTAGGCTCACGCGCGTGTGCTTTATCAAAGGAAAAATGTTTTTTGATTGAATATTAATTTGTGTGCTCGTCAGAAAAAAGTTGTAACGGTTTTTAAAAAACGCTGAAAGTTTAGTATTAAAACAAGCATTACAGTTGATTTAATTTAATTTTCAATATACATTGATCTTTTTAAATTGTTAATGTAGCTGATATGTCAAATTTAAAGACAACAAGTATATTAAATAAATCTTATTCTGGGTTTCTGTATTGTCATTTTGTAAGGATGTTGAAAAATCAAAATTAAAATAAACGATTAATAAAACAGTTTTTAAAGCAACGGTTAGAAATAATATAAAAGAACATAAGAATCATTGATCTGAGAAAAAAGAATGAAATGCAAAAAGTGTACATGTCAGTGAATAAAATAAGAGTTTGAAAGAGTACAGGTATTTTCCTTAAATCCAAATGTCGAATCCGAAAACAACAGCGTATGTGTAAACTTCTCTGTCTCTCTCTCTCTCTCTCTCTCTCTCTCTCTCTCTCTCTCTCTCTCTCTCTCTCTCCCTCTCTTTCGAATATGGAAAGTATGTGCCAGAAGGAGAATAAGAAGAAGCCAAAGCCAGCGAGGAAGCCAAAGCCGAGAGGAGAAAAAAGGAGAGACTTACGGGCAAGAGAAACACGCTCGAATCTTACCGCAAACATGATACATATTACAAAGTTGATCCAAACACGCGCGAAAAGAAAAGAGAGCTCCAGGCCACAACACATTCCCGATCCTGTATATACACGCATACCTGTACCCGCGCGGGTTGCACACAGCGAACACTTGAATGCTTTCCACCTGTCCAGACCGGCCGGCAGAAAAGAATAAAAAGTGAGAAAGAGAGAGTGAGACTCTGAAACGCATCCCGGTCCATTGATACCGCACGCGCGAAACACAAATGAGAAGGAAATAATGTAAGAAGCGCCTCGCTCACTCGCTCTCACTCACTCGCTCCTTGCTTTGCAAAAGGTTATACCCTTCAAGCAACCTTGATACTTAACTAGTGGAAGGAGCGAGTGAGAGCGAGAGAGAGAGAGAGAGAGAGGCTCCATTGTCGGCGAGTACTATAGACACATTGTGCTCTCTTTGAGCAGCCACAAAGGCCCCGGGGCTCGCACTAGCTATCGCGCAAGCAGCCGTTTTATTCAGCGAGTCGCGCAAAGCAGCAGCGGCAGACAGTGTGTGTATAGAGCGAGAGCGAGAGAGAGAGAGAGAAAATGAGAGAGGAGCCTCGAATCTCGCACGTATAGCGATAGAGAATATAACAATTGGAACCGCTTAAGAGAAGAATGTTTTTTTTAGCGCGCTACTATACATAACAGCGATTTCGTCTGTTGAGAGTGATGGATTCTATTTCAGAAGGTGGCCTTCGATTACAACACTGTTGCACTGAGCTCAGGTGATTAGCGTATCAATCGGTGATGGAATATTTTTTATTCTGTCGAGGTGTTACATTAGGTTCACCAATGTAGTAAAATGTAATGTTCATTGTAACTATTTTGAGCTATTAAAGCATTCTAAAAATTCAATACAAAATGAAATTACAGCCCTATACAATAATAAAACAGAATGTTAACAACTCAAATCCCGCTCGAAGCACTTCCAACAGCTAATCATCCGGCTCCATTCGTAAAACACGAAATCTCCATAGTATATACAACCCCTTCGCGCATGCGTTATACATATGAAACGCCTCCACCGGAACCTCGTCCTCTTCCTCCCTCTACAAAGTTCACAATAGCTTCACACGTCTCACAGAACGCAAGCCACAAAGCTTCAGCGACAAAACCGTGCCCTACAATGTATACGTATATATAGATCGGCTTCGCCGGCGCTTTTCATCTCTCTCAGCGCGCCACCCCCAAACAAAACTCCCAAGGATTAATTAGTCACGATCAGATTTCACGCGAGATCTGCGCTATATATGTGTGTGTGTGTGCTGTTATTACTGCACCTTACACAAAGACCCGACCTTTGACTCGACGCGCGTGCGCGCATGTCTCGCAAGGACTAACGTCGCGATCGGCCACAATGAATGAATACGTCTTTGGCATTATACGCCCGGCGGCCGATTACAGTGAGTGAGTGAGCGAGACACATTCGTGCCTTGTAAAACGGATGACAATCGCGAGCGCTCAATGCGCTGGATTAGAATACCTTCGCGCGCTCGCTCACGCCAAAGGCACATATACTCTTAAGAGCAGCTTGGCAATGGAACGGAGATAATCGCCCTGCCGACAACTCGTCCTTTCAATTTTACAATCCGCTGCTTCCTCTCAGGAGAGCACGAGACGACGCACCTACACTCGTCGCTTCCGTTCTCGATGATTTTCGATGCTCACATGCTAAGGAGTCAATGTCGCCTCCTCTGCCCTTTTCACTCTCGTGGTTTTGTTTGGACAAGAGAATCATTTCCGCTCCTCGCTTTTATGTTTGGCCATCCACGCCATTCTTTTTATTTATCTGCATTTCAGTGCAAGCTCAGTTATCTGACATTCTTCTTCTTTCTGATTTATGAATTTCTTATGTATGAATATATATCAGTAAATTTGTAAACGTCAAACAGATTAACTGAGAAATTCACGTTTAGCGCAATTTCGCAGTCCATAAAAAAATTATCAATTTTTTTACGAGAAAACATATTTACGGTATTACCAACTTAATTGAAATTAAAATGCCAATGATGTGCCCCGTCCGTAAATATCTCCGTGGAGAGTGTTTATACAATCGTTACCCAAAACGAGAACATTACTGCCTCGAATATACTGTTAATCGGGACGCTTTAAAATCGCGAGGTGGAAAAAAATTATCTCTGTTGAAAACGGCGAAAAAAACGGACTAATGCGGACGATATATTTTACGCTGGCTTGGCTACACGTACGTATATATATATACGCGAGATCTTTCTCGCGTATGTGTGAAACGGTCGGGCGTACAAACGGCTGTGCAATATTATCGGGGCACTTATCGAGGCAGAAAACATTGCCGAAAAATGCACTTTAGGCGCGAGATAGCCGACCGAAAGCAATCTCTCATCGCAAGCGTTCATATACGTACACATACATACATATATATATATATATATATATACATATATGCTGGCTTGCAAAGAAGAGGCATGCATGCGTGCAAGCCGCGGGACGAAGAAGGAAGACGAAAGAAGAGAAGAAGAAGAAGGAGGAGAAGAAGATCGAAGCCTGCGAAATTCCTGTCGCGCTGCAGGGCGCGCAAATAATCGTCCGGGCCGCGCGCGATAACGACCGCGCGCCACTTTTTTCCACCTCTTCTCTTCGCTCCTCATTTTTCCGTTCGCGCGTATAATACCCTGCACTGGAGGCGACGAAAAAGCGAAGGAGGGAAGGGAGAGAAGGAGAATCGGAGAGTAAGAGAGCCTCGGCCATCTATCATGCAGCTGCCGCGCTTCCATTGTGTTGTTAGTCTTACGTTACGTCTCGCGGGGGGATATATCCTTGCGTATACATACACGCACGCGAAGGAGGAGAGAGAGAGAGAGAGAGAGACGACGGCTGCGAGGAGAGAAACTTACGAGGCGGCGCGTCGCGGCCGAGTGTGCGACATGTGTTTGTCCCCGTGACTTTCCTCTCGGCCGTGCACAGCGCACGCCTCCTTTATCTTTCTCGCTCTCGCTCTGTCTCGCGGTCCGCGTGTTGTCGTCGTCGTCGTCGTCGTTGCCGCGGATGCACGCTCCAGTGTCGCCGACGCTCTGCTTGCCTCTTTCTCTCTCACGCTCTTTTGTACACTTATATGGACTGCTTTTTCTCGATCCCTGAGCTGTATGGCGAGCCCGCGACTCCTTCGTTCGTTTGGCTTCAGCTGTTTTGTCTTTTACTTGCGTGCGACTACTCTAGGGAATCGTTTTTCAAAGTCTACTCGATTGTAAGTTCAAATTTGATTAAGTACAAAAAGTTACATGTTACCATTGCAGTTGATAAAAAAACTTTTGTCAATGAAGTTGATTTTTATTTCTCCACTAAATCAATACATTTATTAATCTAATGCTCCATTTTATCTTTAATTAATGATAATATTACAAATCCTACGATTTTCAACAACAATATAGAAAAATGAATTTCTAGTACAAATATGAATTCCTGCAAGAAATATTATAAATGGCGTATTCCTAAAAGCGAAGGAATGCAAAAAATGTGTGTGTGAGAGAGAGAGAGAGAGAGAGAAAAAAAATGAAAATTTCAACAAGGCACTTCTCACTTCTTAACATATCCCGTTTTCCTCACACTTGCATAGTGTCCAACTCTTTGTCCAGGCGATGTCCCTTGGCGTCCCTCTCCCACGTCTCTTCGTCTCTCGTTAATGCTATTCCTCTCGCTTGGCCAAGAATAACGAAGGACGCTGCGGACGTAACCCCCCTCTTCTCTTTCTCTCTCTCTCTCTCTCTCTCTCTTTCGCTCTCGCATGCACGATACACAATGCCTTCATCTCCATTTTGCGACGCGAGAATTTATTACCGTTCGCCACCGCGTCGGGCAATGACGTATCTCCGTGAAGCATTAGGAGAGAATGAAAAAGAGAAGAGGGAGCGAGAGAAGCGCTTGCCAGTGATTTCCACGTTTACAAGAGGAGGGACGCACTCGAGTAGCAAGTCTTTTCGATGTTTCTTTCAATATTTTGCCTGTGCTACGAGACGAGCGAAGAGAAGGGGGAAAAGAGAGAGAGAGAGAGAGAGAGATCGAAAGAGAGAAGCAGATAAGACGGGAAACTTAAATAAGACACGACCAAGAGTTTGTCTCTCGGCTTTGAGGCGCGACGCTCTTCTAAAGGACAGCTGCTGTCTTGTATTGACGGAATAAAGTTTTTTCTTTTCGAGGTGGCTCTCTTTCTCTCTTGAGTGACTCCTGATGGCTACTCATTTGGGAGATCGAAGGAACCAGTGACGGTTTCCTTAATTTTTACAAGTGGAATTGGCTTTCAAATCAATATCCGATGTCTTTTTGCATCCCTTTGAGGCGACAAAGTATTTTTTTTCTTTTTATTAAAAATACTGTTATAGCTTTAATAAATCACATATAAAATTATATGGATATCGAACAGTTCCATATCACTTCACCATCAACATTAATTTCTATATTGATTTTATAAATGTGTTTGTATGAACTGGAAATGGCTCAATTCAGTGATTAAAATATAAAATATACAAATGCATGAAATTCTTAAGCTGATTAAGCTAACGTGCAGGAACCGCGAAACCGCAATGTGACAGCGGCAGCACACGCGAAAAATGGAGCATCTCAATTTCGTTAGATCCGTTGAGTAGTCGCCGCGTTGAGTATACGCGCAGTGCATCCCAAGATCGAAAAAAAAAGCGAAGCGAGAATATCGGCAAGTCGCGCACAGATTCGATCTGGCCGCGGAGAACGGAGTAATTTACAAATGGCCATTTCTCGGAAGGCCAAGGAGCAGCTCGCGCGCCGCGAGAGTATCACGCAGTGCGCGTGCGCGTACTCGCGGGAGAGAGAGAGAGAGAGGAAGCGAGCGAGTGAGAGAGAGAGGGAGAGACAACAAGGCGGGGAGGAGAGATAAGTCTTTGATGTCTAGCAGAGATACGATGATAATCACGATGGCGCACGCGCGTACTGCGGCTATTTCTTGCGCCGATGAAACGGCAAAAATTTATGAAACATTCACCGGGAAGAAATTTGTAATTTCAGCATGTTTTTTCTCTTTCTCTCTCACGTATACGTTATACCCACTATACGTATACATATACACCTTCTTCTTCTTCTTCTCCCTTCCTGCGATTTTAGCGTACGATAAAGTTGGATATTTGCCATTATCGAATAATGACTCTCGCGCGCGATTGACTGAACAACTTATGCGCAAGCTTGCGGTGATTTAACGCACCGGCCAGATTAGAGTAATGGGAAACGCGTCGAGTGAAATTTGTGCGTAATCTATGGCCGGTGTCTTCCTTCTTCCTCAAATTTCGTAATTCTAGGGAAAGAGAAAGAAGCGAGCTTCTTATAAATATATGCACGTGTTTAATTTTTACCACGGTATTTTCACTTAATAAATTAAATTACTTTCAAGAGATGCTTATCTTAGTTCTGGATGAATGTTAGATATAATGAATTTTTCAATAAAACAAATTGATAAGATCGATCGTTTGCATATGATTTCAACGTTTTCGAAAGATTTAAAAGCTTTAAATTCAATTCCATTTAAATTTGATGTTGTTAAACTTTGACTTATATAAAATTGGAGATGCGTTGATTTCTCATTCAAACTGATTATCAAGATTACTTGTTAACGAATTCTCAAATCTTATACTAATACATAATTCGACTACGTATAGTTACTTATTATGGAAGTATTGATGTATTTAAATTTTAAATTTGCAAAGAAAATTAGAACCAATACTTTATTTATAGATATATAAAAATAATAATAAGTACACGTCACTCGGATTTCGCAAAAAAAACATGAAGAAAAAATAAAAAACCTAAAAGTTGATAACTCTCAGTCTCTCTGCGAATTGATATGCACGCACTCAGAGAGAGAGAGAGAAAGAGATCGAAAAGCTGTGTCTCTCTCTCTCTCTCTCTCTCACGACAACGCTCTCGTTCCACGAATATAACTGCGCGCGCAGGTATAACACACAGACACACACACATGGACGCAGTAGTACATACGGAAGGAGATACGGGAGTCGCTATCGCGGCAATAAATTCCTTTTTTCCCGCCTCTTGCTCCACGTGCATCTCTGGTTGTCCGCGGCGATGCTGCTTTTTGCACCCGTTCGCCTCTCTACATACACAGTCCCGCAGGCCTCGCGGCCGGTTACAACCACTACTTCTTGTACATATACGTGTGTAAGTATGTGTGTATATATCTCTACACGCGGGTGTGTGTATATATATATACGTATACATACGAAGCAATACGAGTCTGAGCGACGCCAGCACAACCGCATGTGCTACGCTCGCGGCGCTGTGCACTTAATATGGATCACCGGGAGGAAAATCCGAGTAGTGGAGCACACATACGTATATACACGCACGCTCGTCTCAGGGGCCCCCATTCTATTGAATTGCCCCGTAATTACTTCGTTGTATTATAATCATTCGATCTTGGCCGCTCGCGCGCGGAGACCGCATTCTTCCACATGAAAATTAGCCTGGACTTGTCGGTACAATTTTTTTCTCCTTTTTTGCCCGCTCTAGACTTTGCGGTGGCTGCTCTGTTGTCCGCGCTCACGGTATTGTCTTGCGCTTCTGTACATACATGTATATATAGCTCCATTTCACTGTAGACGCAAGTTTACGTTTTGATTTTTTTTTTTATATATAAAGATATTTAGAACGCGATTATATAGAAATATTTTAGTCGAAATGCGTTAAGGAATGCGCGCACACCAAGGAGTGCGTGTTTACGTTGAACCGACTAAATTGATTCATTTAAGGTAAAATGTGCATTTGAAATTCTAATTTTTCAGTTTCCTTTTAAAATTGCTTACATTTACGATTAAAAAACTCATAATTAACACAACTGTGATTTCGAAGTATGTAAAAGATTTTAAGCAAAAACGTCAGACACTTCTCGTTTTCTTCATATGGGATAATTAACTACTGCATGGCATGAAACACGATGTGTATATATAGCTAGGCTCATAAAGCATTATTTAACATGCCTGGTTATATGCATCAATGGTAAAAACAAAAAGCGCAACAGTAATACAGTTTGTAATTTCTTCTTTCCCAAACTAATTAAATTATGCATTATACTTTATAATGCAATCAAAATCTTTAAACGACGTTTTATTTTAATGTACAGTACACCGATTATATTTGTACCTAATAGCGAAGACGACATGTAACGGTTCTAATCGCCAATAAACTATTCTAATATCACCGGGACATGTTAAATCCCGCAAGTCCCGTACGCACAGCAGCATCATCGTAGCACCTGACATTTAAACTATCATAACAATAAGTCGCTCAAAGGAAAACACACACGCGTGTGTATTTACGCAGAGCGCTCGGTTCGGCTTTATTAATTACCGCGATTCTCGACTAGATAAGGGACGGCCGTCCGCGGTAATCACCGATTAAGATAAGGATCGTTGAGGCCGCGCGCAACACGGAGAGAGAGAGAGAGAGAGAGAGAGAAAGAAACAACGCGACGGCAGCTATACTCCCATTATAAATAAATCAAGCCGGCGCACATAAATAAGCGATAAACGCGAGGCTTTATTCAGGCACCGAAACCTGTGCGTATCTCTCGGTGTATCGATTCGGGGAAGTTGATTAATCCCCGCGGCGGCTCTCTTCAAATGAAAAAAAAAGCCAGAGCCGAAGTCCGAGTCGTCCCCATATTCATGCGAGCACGTCGATCCTTTCGCTCCGTCGAATCACGGAAGAATGTGAACAATAACCGCTGCGACGCGATCGTCTTCGGTCAATGGACCAAACTCTCTCGCGAGCGCAAGGTGTATATACACATACATATATACATGCATATCCAGATGTATATATGTATATATATACACACATACGCGGCTCTCGACGTCCTGCTTTCACGCAATCCGACGTGGGCTCGCGTGAAAGTAGCCGCACGCTCGGTCCATCCGCCTTATACATACCAATGGAATAGAAAGCCGCCGGATAAAGTTTATAGGCAATCGAAATCGTAAAGCGCAGAGACGAGCCGCACACATGAACACTCGCGTCTATATTCGAGGAATAGAGCATGGCTGCGCATTGGATTTAACGAGCCGCCCGGCTCTGCGATACCTATGGAAAACGAGGCGCGCTTCTTCTCGTCTCTCGCTCTCTCTCTCTCTCTCTCTCTGCTTTTCTTTTCCGCTTTGCCCGAGATGAGAAGAAAGAGGAGGGACAATCCGACGGTCGCGTCGTTAAAAAGAAATAAAACGATAAAGGAGTATTTTATTCGGGCGCCTACTCCAATCGCGCTCGCGGGGGAAAAAATGACTTTTACAGGTTGACGTTTCACTCGCGCAAGCGTGCGCGTGCAATGTGCACACGAGTAAACCACCGTTAATTTTATCAGCTGCGATGGACCGATGTCGGTAAATCCTTGCTGTTTATTGGGCCGGCGACGAGTCGCCTTATTCATAAATATGACTCGATGTGTGGAGAGCGAAAAAATGCTACGGTGAATTTATAGGTTGCCGTTTCGTATATATCACGTTCGGGCTTTTATTGCGAGAGATAAGTGCAGCCAGCGCGCAATGGCGGGATATCTGACTTGAGAATGGCGCATGTGCTTATAGGTTCTACGAAATGTTCCTAGCTAATGTTAATTAACGCGAGAAAATTGATGAGTTCGAAAGACATTATGTACGACGATAACGCTAGCTCGGAATTTCTAAATAATTTTACTGAAAAAGAATATATTCCATGTTTTTTAGGTATAACCAGACCGGCAAAAGACGGATACGGTGGTATGTGTATTGACAATATTTTTTTTCAAATCAAATTCATTGCTACAAAAGCATATAAACTTTGCACAAATGAAATTAGTAACCACTATTCTTTAATTGTTGTCTTAGACATTATACTGAAGCAAGAGAGTAAAAATGAAACTAGGATTAGTTAACTATTATAAATTAAAAAATAAAGCTAATTTGACTGACTGGAATTCTATATTGTCAATACAGGAACCAAACGAAGCAGTTAATGTACTAATATAATAAGTAAGATTCAAAATTGTTTAAATTTTGCCTCTTCCAGTAAAACAACAAAAAAGGGAGATAGGGAAATGGTACGAAAAAAAAATTGGATTTCTCCAGCAATAATTACATCATGTAAAATGGAAAGAAATGCTTTATAAGTTACATGAAATGGATCCAAATTGTACAGTCCTAAAACAGGACTACAAAAGCTATGCAAAAATGTTGGATAAAGTGATAAAAGATGCTAAATTTAAGTACGAAAGAGATAAGATACAAAAAAGTAAAAATGACCCAAAAAAATTGTGGGAAATAATTAATAACAAGTTAGGAAAACCAAAGAAAGTCAATAAGACAATTCAGCACATTTTTATATATAAACAAAAAAAATCTCGAAAAAAGAAAACATTGCAAACCACATGAATTCATATTTCTGTGAAGTCGGTGCAAACTTAAGTAAAAATATCAAACAACCTGTAAATGGTGGCACAAAAGCAATTGCAAGAAATAAAAAAAACAATTTTCATTTGTCCTACCAATACTGTCGAAATAGGTAAAATAATACAAACCCTTAAAGAAAAAGCAGGAGGTGTTTATGGTATCAGTGCCAAAACTCTAAAAATAATTGCTCCATATGTTTCACAATCATTACAGCACATATTTAATACATTGATTGAACATGCGATATGGCCAGATGCCCTAAAAAGTGCTAAAATTGTACCTATACACAAAGCGGGTAATAAATCAAATATATTCAATTGTAGGCCTATCTCAGTAATATCAAACATAGCAAAAATTTTTGAAAAGATAATTTACAATAGATTATACAGTTTCCTCAAATACTGTAACATTTTATCAGAATCACAATATGGTTTTGTTAAGGGCAAAGGTACGGCTGATGCACTTAATATAATTACAGATATAATATATAAAGACTTAGATAAGAGTAAACCGTTAATAATCACCTTTTTGGATCTTGCAAAGGCTTTTGACACTGTCAACCATAAAATTCTACTAGAAAAACTTGATTGTCATGGAAAACACTAGAATTAATGAATAGCTATCTCTCAAATAGAAATCAAATAGTAAGATTAGACAATAAAAGCAGCACCAAAAAATTAATAGAAACGGGAGTTCCACAAAAAACAATACTTGAACCACTGTTATTTATACTATACATTAATGATCTATTGTTAGATATGCCGAGTAATACAATCGTCTCATATGCGGATGACACTGCTGTCATTTCGGGTAACGACACGTGGTCATTAGCACAGAATAAAATGAACAATTTCTTAGACAAAATAGCAAATTGGCTAGCAGTGAACATACTATCATTAAATACGAGTAAAACTGTTTTTATGACCTTTGGTAATTATTGTGACAGTGTGTCAAAAAGAATTATAATTGAAATACATAAGCAAGAAATTAAAAGAGTTTCAAATTACAAGTATCTTAAAATAATTTTTTATTACAAGATGAAATGGGATCAACATATTCAATATATCATAAACAAAACTAAATACCTAATTTTTATTTTTGCCAAAGTAAAAAATTATATGGACATAAATTCACTAATGATCATGTATTTTTTTCATAATCATATAAATTATGGTATTATTGCATGGGGAGGGGTATACAAATACAACATGAAACTATTGCATAATATACAATCAAGAATACTAAAAATTATACAGAAAAATTCCTTCGTGAGTAACCGTTAAATATAAAATAAGTTTTTACTTTAGAGTCTTTTGTTTATCACTATCCAGATTTAAAAGAAATTTATGAAAACACCAAATCTATAACGCGATCCAAAAGTATCCAATTGCCAAAAATACAAAAGGCTGTTAGTGATAAAAACAGTTTTAGGGTAGCAATTAAAACTTTTAATTGTTTACCCAATGAACTAAAAAACTCTATAGCAAAGGAGTTAATAGGAAACATGTACTAAAGAATAAATTTAAAAAATATATATAATAAACTTAAATGTATAAATATTGTTTGTTGCGTTAAGTCTTAAAAGTTTATTAACAAATATTAAATATTTAACTTTTAGGCAATTTAAATATTTAATACCTAGTATATAAGCAGTAGTATATAAGTATAGTTTTATTATTGTAAGTGATTGTACTAAAGATTAAATTATTGCACTATAGTGGATTCTCAGTCTCAAACTCCTTTATTCCAATCTGATGGTAATCTTTTCGAAACCAGCTGAAAATAACAGCTTGATAGTTTTGTCTAGACTCTATGATATTTTCCATCGAGAGTTGTACCTTCAAAACACTATAAAGACTAAATTTTATCTCGAAGCTGCTGTTTTACTGCTCTCTAAAACATTTCCAAAAATAAAGATAACAGAAAAAATTTTTATTCCCAAAGTTCAGAATTTATTACCGATGCAGGCTATATAAAATCCCCTTTGATATTCAACGTCTTTCTCAACTTTTATCTGCGGCAAAGTAGACAGTTATGAGCTCCGACACGGTTAACGCCCTTGTCCCATATTATCATAGAAACGCTTCGTATTCTTTTCGGAGCTTAGAAGTCTCCACAATAGAATGGAATGTCTTTTGTCAACCACGTCTCTGTTAGAAGCTGCCCAATATATCGAGTCAAAAAATCTAAAAATCGTCACGGATTAACCCGCTTATATATACTTTTGTATACCGCAAACATAAATTTTGTAACGAAATAATATATACTCCCACGGACGCGGACATTATGTTAAATAGAAAAAATATCACTCCATCAAATTTTCCAGGCATCAATCTATCTGGAAAAAGCACGCATCCACGTAGCAGTGCAGGTGTAATGGAAGGTGCGAAAGCAATTAGCCCCGTGCGTCACTCAGCGCGCCCGACGCGTAATTACGAAACAAAAAGAGCTCGCGAAAAGCCCAGCGCGTCAATAAAAAGCATGCGCGCACACTAGCGCTCACTTAACTCTTGCACGATTTACCCCATTCATCCGTTCCTCTTCCTACTTCGCTCATCACATACACACACACACACACACTTGCAAAAACCTATATCGCATTAAAACTCCTCCCAAGATCCTCTCGCTTACGTTCCGGACAATCCGCAACATCTTGGTTCACCTGTATATGTGGCGCTCCGCATATATATGTATATATATATGATATGCGCGCGCGAAGAACGGGAGCTGCCGTTATACACGACACACAATACGAAAGGCGCCGGTAGCCGCGCGCGAGAGATATATCTTTCGGCCGTCACGAAACGAGCGGCTGCTCTTATTATCAGGCCCGATCTAATAGCACGCGAGCGGGATCGCGCGCATGGGAACAATGCGCGCGCTCCCGGGACTTTGAGCGGCAAAGCGGAGAAAGGGATGGGAGAGACGATTGTTATTGTGTGTAAGAGAGAGAGAGAGGATGAATGGATTGGGCTTGCGGTGCCGAACGATGCGATATGAGATTGAAGGAGAGAGGGAGAGGACCGATGCTGCCCCGGGGAGAAGTTTTTTCTCAAGTTTTATGAGCTGGGATTTTTCGATTTCGAGATGTACGATAGGGTATATTGGAGAGAGAAAATATGTAATAATTTGTTACGAGAGGTTATAAAAATGTAAATTATTGGTGCTTGTTTAAGTAGAGTAACGAAAAATAGGTCAGACAACTGATTATGTTCCCTTTTAATCATAATTTTTGTAATTTATCCTGAGAAAGTTGAATTTTAAGGTTAAAGCTAATTAATAAGCTCTCTATAATGAAATTTAAAAAAAAATTTTATTTATAAAGATTCAGTAACGAGTAAAAGTAATTTGACCACTCAATGAATTAAGGAAATATAACAACACATGTAAACGATTACCCAATGATCAAATCTCTGGGCAACCTATACACACAGTAACTCCCTCCCGCCTTATATACAACCCGCGGCTGTATACATTGCACGCACGCACGCACGCATACAACTGGATTTATACGCACGCGCCTCATCGATCTCTCGCATGGACCTACAACTACAGTGAGCCTAGGTTATACACGCACATGCGCTCCCGCGGCTTCCTTCCAATTAAAATTGCAACGGCGGCGGCCTATTGTCCGATCAGACGTCGATTAATATCGGCGGTGTAATTGCGTTAATCGGCAACGCTCGTCGCGCCGCGACAATACAATGCCGGCGTCGCCGCCGCTGCGGCAGCAAGTCGCGAAGAAAGAAACGCGAACGTATGGAATTTCGCTGGCGCTGTGGCGACTATACTTGCCCTCTATCTGCCTGCCATCTCCCTCTAGTCACTCGCTCGCTCGCTGAGATACGAGCGAAACTTTATATACAGCTACGGCGCTTTTCAATTGAAAACACTCTGTGCGCGCGAGCATGGAACAAAAGTGCCGCCCTGTGCAATGTGTGTGCTTTCGAATTGACGTTGGTTTCGCGATCGATTCGCGTGTCTTATTGTTCGATAGAGCATAGGACGAGGTAATGGCGACAGTGTAAAGCCAACTTTCTTTCCGATAATTGTCCTAAATTTATCTAACGCGAGCTCGCGCTTTTTCCATGGGAGTGGAGCTCCGTTTATACACAGTAACCGCAAAGACACTGGCTTTATGTGAGAAAATCAAAACACTTTTCAATGGGGTAATATTTTGCGTTTTCACGCGCGCCGAAACGGGAACTGGATCGTGGGTAATTGACGGTTCGAGTAAAATATGTGCCCTCGTATTATTTTATGCCTCGACAGTTTTATCCTTTTATTTAAAAAAAAAAGCGTTGAGCTGATTGAACTTAATTCGCGTAAACCCATGCGCATATCGCGTTTCGCAGTCAGTCATCGTAAAAAACGCGAATAAAAGCATAAAGCATCGGCTAATTATTCGCAACAATGCGCAGCCCCAAAAAAGGCGAACTCTTTCTCTTTCTATAGGCCGGAGAATAATAAGGAGAGCGAGTGGAGAAGAAAAAAAAAATGATAAGTCGCCCGTTCACTTGCCATAAACGACGTATAACGCCCGCGGTGTGCATCGCGTCGCGTCCCACATCTGCATAAACGAGTGCACGCCGCGAAACAATCGCTTCTTATGCGCGCAAGTTTGCCGGAAGACGGCGACCTGTGTATATAGGTATATATGTGTATATGAGCACAGGTCTGTATATACATTGTCAGGCTCGCTCGCTGTGTCCGCGAACCAGTTTTATCCACGCGCGTCGCTTCTCGCACGTGTGACCGGTTCCTCCGGCCCGCGATCGGCGCGCACTTTTATTTTTGCCCCGGGACGGGATGAGAAGTAGCGCGGCTGAGAAAGAGAAGAGAGACGATGGATCGGCGTCACCTCTACGCGGCAGGTCTGATTTCACGTATGCGGCTGGTGAAAAAATTTCTTGAGAGAGACGTATAACGCGTTGAGGAAGGGAGAACGTCTTCGATTTTAAGCGCGGGAGCCAATTAAATGCTGCCTTTACCGCCGCGGGAAACAACTATGTTTATACACACGCTGGGCCGCGCGATTTGTTTGTATCGGCGTACAAGTTCGTAAATAATCGCATTGGAAAGAGAGACAGAGAGAGAGAGTTTAATAAAATCGTCCAATTAGAGATTTTAATTATCCCGGTTCTTGATTATTAATTGGAAATTTATTTAAAGTGTGCTGTATGTTACGAAAGCTTTCTTTGGGAAAATAGTGTATGGACACAAGATAACTCAGATAATACACCGTTTATAATCGATATAAAATACTGTGTGCGGATAGTATTTTATGGCAAAGCAAAAAATGTAAATTATATCTATGATAATCGTCTTCAGTTATAGCAAATATAATTTACATTTTAGTAAACTACATGGAAGCTTGTAAGTACTATTATATGTAATTACTGGCGTTCTGTTTGAACAGGAAAACTGTAAATTTCTTCTCTTCAAAGCATTGATATAGACTTTAACTAAAAGCAGCGAAATTCAATTCTCCTTTCAAGCAAAATACATTACAATTCAATTTAATACTACCATCCAGTAGAAACCCATCGCACAACGTTCATAGTGATTCAGTGCGATTCTCTCTCCAATAACTCCTACCGAGCGAGCCAATCGAAACGACACGCGTGCGCACGCGCAGGTGTCATTACTAAAACAGTATGCTCTCTCACTGAACCACCCGCGCCGATAAATGGCCGCAATGATCCCCATGGCCTCTCGTGTGTCGATTGTAGACCGAAGAAAAAGAGGAGAAAGGACTCGTGTAAAAATGTTAAAAAGTAAAAAAGAAGAAAAAGAAGCATCACATACACGTATATATATATATATATATATAGAAGTATATAGCAGCCCTACAGCCCCCTGTATAAATGATGCTCGGCCTTCTTCCTCCTTCTTTCTCTCGCTGTATAGCACGCGCTCACTCTATACTCTACGGGCCGATAAATACGCCGGTCCATCCTCGAAGGGTGGGGGGGGGGGGCGAGTTCCGCGCACGAGCGTGCGCGAAATATAGGCGTTTTAAAAATATTGTCCCATCACTTATTCAGCGGCCCCATAGCCGCGGTCGCCTCTAAGCTATTGCTTTCCGATACTATCTCTCGATCACAATTTTCGAGCCACCCCCTATATATATATATATATGTACGTACACGGGAGTTTGTATTATTGAAGGCGCGCGCGCGAGCGCAAGCGCCGGACAGCGAATGGAGTGGGGAGGACGGTACTACCACGCTTTACAGGCTCGTGAAAAAGGAGCCCGGCAAAGAGAAGGAGGGAGCCCTATACTCGATGTATAAAGTCTCTCGCAAGTTCTTTTCTTTTTTAGAGCCGCTCGCGTGCGGCTTTCCAATGTTATGTACGACGTAGTTTCTCGTTATTTGTTACTGACCGTGCAATGAATACTCCGACGCGGACGGTATATGGGAGCTTTTAATGGTGCGAGAGAGGAAATCGAGCTGTGAATTATTTATCGTAATTATTACATCATTCCAATGAGATACAACTTGTAATATCTTTGAAAAATATTTTCATACGCCTCTATCAATGTACTTCACTTTATTTTTTTTCTGTTCTTTTGATGAATTCTTTTTTAAGCCCTATTAATTTTGAGCAGTTAATGAAATAATAAATATACTCGCGAAAGAAAGCATTCTCTGTAAAGTGTATGCAAATGAGCTCGAAACTTAGAAAGACTTTAAAAGCAGATTAATCAGAGTCGGCGACCACCGAGCGATAACAACTCTCTCGCTTTCTCTCTCTGTCTCTCCAATCAGCTGCTCCTCCGTTTTCTCGATCGCACACCAATTCCCATTCTTCGCAGCTCGAAAAAGGAATTCTTCGCCCTCCGTATAAACCCATCGAGAGCGCAGGCGCTCACTATCAGCAATCTAGGTAGCACCTCGTCCTGCGCGGTCGCGTGCGATTTTATTCCGACGACCCTCGTCCCCCCTGCGAGATTTCGCACGTCTCCGAAAAAATAAGGCGGGGAAAGAGAATGAGAGGAAAGGCTCGTAAAGAAAGAAGGGAATAGAAGGTCAAAACGTGAGGTCTATATCGGTAGCACCTGAGTGTCCCAGCCGCATTTCTACCTGCGCTGCGTTCGCGTGCACATGTGTGTATATGTGAGCGAGCCCAAGTCGAATCCCAGGCGTTAATGAGGAGAGGCGGTCGGCTGCAGCATTACGCATACATTAGACGAGATCAGTTCAGCGATCGGATCTCTCTCCCTCCCTCGGCTGCGCTCTCATTGCCGCTCGAGAGCGCGCGCAAGTGCACTGTCCCTTCTTCTCTCTCTCTCTCTCTCCCTCCCTCTCGCACTCGTATTATTTCTCGTGCGATCGGCTGTGCAGCCCGACCGGGAATGGGAATGAAAGAAGCTCCTCGCTCAAGCGGCGCTTTCAATTATTCCCCGAACAATCCCGCCGCTTGTTTCCTTCAGCGATTACATCTCCAGGTATTTATTCCCTTCGAACGGAGAGCGCGCGCGAGCGAGCGAGAGAGACGAAACTTGCCTCCCCTTGTTCTTCTCCCTCGGCGCGCGGTTGACTCGTCGCGCGCGTATACTCACCGATGTCTCCTCTCTTGCTTTTCTTCTCTCCCGCTTGAGCGCGCGCGTGTACCCGAGCTGCTGCTCTTCTTGCGCGCCAGTGCTTAAACGATTGTTAAATTACGCACGTCGAGCGAAGCAGTGGCGGCAGTCGGGAGAGAGGAGAGGGTCGATCGAGCCGCGAGATCGCCGCTGGCGATTTGAATTTCGAAAGCAGCAATTACTTGCTTATACCGATTATGGCGACGCGCCGTGCACAGCATCGAGCTGAGGCCTTTGTGAAAATGCCGCCCTGAGGCGATCGCGACTGTCTTTCCTTCCGCGGGGAAATTGAAAATTTCGTTTTTTCGGTTGGTTTGTAATTGACCGCGATCGGGTAGATTCGTATTCTCAAGAAATTATTTTGCTTCTTGCCTGGCACTTTTTTAACGAATGCAGGATTTTCCTTTCAACATCTCTTACGAGGTTCCAGTTTTTTATGAAATTGTTGTTATATATTATGTCTGAGACGGGATAAGATCGGACGATATAAAGAGTTAAATAAGGCCGCTCTCTACATCGGAGACGTCGTTAAGAAGGATGTAAAATGTTTGAATGTTCCGGAAATTGTTTAAAGTCGGCTTCTAACGAGTTTTAAATAATAATTTGCATAGAGCAATTTTGAATAACGATCTGCGTCTTTCATTCGCGGCCGCCGATTTTCTCTTTAATTAGTTAACACGTCATTAACGGTAGGAGAATGTAATTAATACTACTATACTTCAATTTGTACGAGAAAACATCGGCGAGTTGACAGTTTAAGTAAAATTTTCACTTCATTAAAAATGCAAATGGACTCGTTTCAATGATATTCTCTATCGACTGTTTGGTCTATTAGAATCGATACCGACGTTTTAATTTAACGGAGAAGTAAATAATTTATGCGTACTTTGAAAAATCTAGTAAATAGTTATTTTCTTTTCTCCCGTACCACATAGTACTGTTATAATAACGTCCCAGTTTACTTAAGAACCAGAAATACTGCAATCTTCGAATCTACTTAGAGCTATAAGGGATAACCATCTATATTTATTTTCTGAATTTCCAACGATATCAAAATAACTTTTCTCTTTTTTTTCTGTTACAGGTAAGACATTTCTTGGTATACACCGTTACGGCCTTATACTTAATGCGGGTATGTGGTAAGCTAAAACATTTAAATTAACAACACCTGTACTGCGATCAGCTTATAACCAAATCAATCAAAGCGAATTTTTACACTCAAATCGAGCTGTGTTACTTAATCAAACGCAAATTAAAAGTCCTTTATAAACAAGAAATGCACTTGTCGAAGCGAGCCAAAGCGGATTATACCGGCTCAGAACAAAACGAAAATGAAACTTACAAACGCGCATTTGCGTAATTTTCATTTAATAATAAAAAAATCCCCGAGCTGCGAGAAAAAAGTCGACTCCTACCGGCTGAAAAGAAGTCGACTTTCTAATCAAGCTGCTCGCGCAGTTTATAAACGACATTTGCTAATATTTGTTTATCTATAAATCGGAAATATAAAAATCGCACGACTCCAAGCAGAAAGTTGAAAAAGCAGCCGCAAGCACGCGTATATAGAAAGTTAATTTATTCGCAGTCAATATACAATCGTCATCATCGTAGTACGGCCACAATCATAATCACAAGGCGCTCGCGAGCGCGCAGCGAGCCTGTTCGTTAAATTATGCAAACGACAGGCGCGAGCTGCTCGGCCACTGCAATAAATGTGCAATAAAAAGAGTAAGGATAGAACAGGCACGCAGGGAGAATATAATACGCGCGAAAAGCTCTCCCTGTGTAACGCGCAGGCGCGCTTCGTTGGAATGGGCATTTGACGAATGCGGCGACGCAAAAATCGAAATTGGAAAGCGCACGAGATTGATATGCGTACAAGCGCATGTGCGTATATGAAGAGGCCTAGAGAGGAACGTTAAGAGTGTCGCCTCTCGTATTTTCACGGCTAACGAACTCTCGCGCATACGCGTCCAATCAATGGCCTCTGCGTAATGATAGTTTTAGAGAGGCGCGTTCACGAGCGTATATCCGCGTTCGCTACTCGGCCGGTCCGTCGTTTAATTGCCACTGGTAATTAAGAGCGGCGTTTTGCATAAACTGTCGCCCGCCGGCCTACCACCGGCTATTCTTATGGATCTGTGCTTAATAGACTGCGTGATCCGTATTTAAATGACTTTTTAAGTCGATTTTTCGCGCGCAGATCATTGAAAGTTAACGCATTCTCTCCTTCTCATTCTCTCTTCCTAGTGGTATAGGCTTTGGTTTCACGAGATTTTATATTATAACCAGATTTTCGTAACGAAAAAAGTCGTAACTGATTGATACTAGCACCTTGTAATTGCAGGCATTTCACGAGAAAACTGGACGTTATTTATGACTATACAATTTCACGTGAAATAAATAATATATCCTACTTGTAGTAGATTATTCATGTTGTAAAAGAGAAAATGTTGTTCAAATTACTTTTTTAATCAACGAGAAGCAATCACGCAATAGAATAGAAGGGGGCAGAAATTTTTTTAAAAGTAGTTTGACTAGAAAAAAATGTTAATATTTACTGATTTAATAGTATTTTACTAATGCACTAAGTAATTCTCTCATTTGGCCTATAAGAACTATAAAAATTCATTAATATCAGTGATCGTAAAAATATTTTGATTAGTATAGATACAAGTTTTTATGTATATAAAATTTTTTTCGTATACGATATATTTGATCTTTTCTTAAAATCGATTCTTGATTCTTCTGGCCCTTTTACCGCCTTGATTCAGCGAAATGAAATTGACTGCTCCGAAATAGGAGGCACAAAAGAATTCATTATGTGATTTCACCAGAAGAGCGGAACCGACGCCAGCGGATTCTCATATCGCCCGACACCACCACCACCATCACCACATGTGCGCGTAAGACGTTCAAAAAGATCGGCGGCATAGGTCTCCTTCGAATGAATAAACGCGTCAACGACGTTGTCGAAAGAGAAAGAGAGAAAGAGAGAGAGAGAGAGAGAGAGAGAGAGAGATCCGCTTCGTTTCTGTTGTGCGTCTCCTCCGTATGGGCCACACATGTCCGAATTATTATTGTCTGAAACACAACTCTCGGCGTGCCTTTTTTCCTTCGTTTTTTTTTCTTCTCCCGAGAGAGACTATGACTTCTCTTTCAGTCAAGGACGAACGTATACACCCACCGCCAACGACAACTACGTTCCATTAGGTTATGAGGTGCTCTTCATTTATTAAGGCGGGTTACGGGACTCCAATTTCCGGAAAGTCGTGTGGCATTAGGGTTACGCATCAGTACGTTATGATGAAAAAATATAATGTTTGTAAGGAAGAAATAAAAATAATATTTGGATCATGAATTCATTTTTTTTCTTTAGCATTAATTGCTATTCAAACAGTTCTGGTGAATGAATAATTTGTTTTTATTTATGATAATAGCTTCATTAGAAATAACAAATTTTAATATTAAATGATAGATCTTGATAAATCATTCACTTAGCAAAACTGATGGATGAAATCTGTCATCACAATAAGATTGTTTTGATTTGTTGTTGTTAACTCAGATATGAATATGTTTGAATTTTCAAGATTGCATTCTTGAGTTGAGTATTTAAAATTGAATAATTAAAATAGTATAAGAA
>JAYJLV010000032.1:731757-749917 GCA_036873485.1 Torymus texanus | reverse complement strand
ACCTATACTCACAAACACACGCACACAAATACATACATACATACATCAACGCGAGATAGATAGAATGTAGCGAGGCGATACATACATACTTCATGGCTCCAATGGCCATTATGTTTGCAGTGATGATCGATTGCACGGTAATATTCGTTTCGGCCATAAAGGGTGAGCTGGCTGGAATTCGCTATATTTGTTATTATCCGCGCCGGATTCGCGCTTCGAGTCAGGGGGATTGAGCGACTGAAGCGGCTATTGCAAATTTATATGCTTTGCGTGTATGAGTACGTCTGTGTATGCGCGTATAATAACCTGCGCGTGTAGCTACCCGATACCGCATGAGCTTTGCATATTTTCGCCTATAATAGTATATTATGTAATTGATTTTACTTTGATTTAACTGTTACTTCTTGGAATTTTGTTCTGATCAGTTACCAATTTATTTATCATGTTATTAAAACGTAAATTGTATTTTGATTTAACTTTTAAGATTAGCAAACATTTTGCGTGTGTACGCGAGTGTATTGAATAAGCTTATTATTGAACTACAAATATACTATTAATTCCGAAATACATATCATTGTTCCGGAACAACTGAAATTGTATATAAAATGAAAAATTTCAATAGCTGAATTGTTTTCTCGAAAAATTTTTCATATTATTTCACACAAAAATAAATTTTAAACTATTTCAATGCGAAACATTTTTAATATGATTTACATTCCATAGTATTTTACATATTTACGAACTCAATTCGCATAAGTAAATATTTCTTCCCAAAATATTATTATTATTTTTTTTTCTCGAACCATTAAATAACGCCGATGCTCAAATGCACTTTTACTCTGTAAATAAAAACGCATTATCCGCGCATCACGCATTTTACCGGTATTTTTAAAATACCTTTTATAATATACAAAATGCATTTCTCTCTCTTTCTCTCTCTCTCTCTCTCTCTCTCTCTCCTCTGATGCTCTGCATCATCGTAAGATTGAAATGGTAAGCGTAATAAGAGCAAAAGAACGTACGCGCACCCATGCACCTGTTTTAAACGTCTTTCAGCGTCAGATAAAAATAAAAATTTCACAAACACTCAGCTCTCGGTGCATGCGCGTGGAAACTTTTCGATTCTGCGCCCGACAGTTGTTTGCCGTTTCCTTCAAAAGCGCGTATTGAATCTCTCGCTCTCTCTCCCTCACTCTCAGTCCCTGAAAAAACGCCGAAATAAAAAAAAAGAGACTCAAAAGGCTTTTGCTCCTCTATCGCGAGCTAGTGCTACTCGCAAAGGCATTTTTCCCCGGATTTCAGTTATTTTCCTTCCGCTCTCTGCATCAGCGCCCGGCGTAGTTTGCGACATGCATGTAACGTTTTTCTCCTCTGCATCTCTCTCTCTCTCTCTCTCTCTCTCTCTCTCTCTCTCTCTCTCTCTCTCTCCCTCATATAAAAGGGAAAGAAGAAGTGAAGGAGGGCCGCGAGCGCAAAGCGCAGTCAATTTTCGTAGCAGCCAATGAAAGAAAACTGGCGCGTTTCTTACATCGGGAGCACGCGCGCGCGCCTCTTTACTTGACTGGCAGCTCTCGCAAAGCGGTAGTATAGTAACAGCAGGCAGTAACGGCTAAATAACATCATCCCTTTTCTCATTAACTTTTTATTTTTAAAAGTCATCACCGGCGAAGAAGCGTCTTACCAGCGTATATAGACGAAAGGTGGGGGGAGAGGGGGAAAAAGGCTCCTTTTACACGCTTTCGCACAACCTTTCGCTCACAGCCGCCGCGAGATGTAGAAGAGCAACTCGCGGAAGAAAGACACGCCGACCTCGGCGACAGAAGGAGCGAGAGGGGAAACAAATGGGCGCGAGATCAAAGTAGCCCGGGGGCCAGCTCATTGGCCGGGGAGGGAGAGCTGATTATTTTCATGACATGATAGCGGAGAGCAGAGGAAAAGAGAGCGAGGTATATACCCACCCCCACCCGGTCGCGCGTAATGACGTCTTTGCTCGTGCTTCCTGGCCTTGGCGCCGGCGTATAGCCACCCCGTGACCGGAATATCTCATCTCTGCAAAAGAAACAGTCTGCTCCCTCTGTTCGAGGCAACACCGCTTTCTTTCCGCGTCCGACGTGTTATTATATAGAAACCTGACAGCAGCTTGATGAATTAAGGCGACTTTGAGACTATTTTTTCTCGATGCCCTCGCTATAAGGGCTTTTTGCTCTCGCGAAAGGGATAATAACGAGCGATTTAAATTATGCGTGTATATATATACATGCTCTCTTTAATCTTCTGAGCTGGACGCTCGGAGAGAAGAAAATAGCAATTAATGAACATTGTATAACGGGATGAAGGTTGCCAGGTGAAAGTAGTCCGCAACCGCGCTCTCTGTACACGCAGTTTAATCTCTTTGCATCGCTACCTTGGTTTGTTATGGTTTATGCATTTTAATCAGCAGTAACGTATTGATTTCGATATAGCTGCCGTGTCGAGTGAAAACAAATACGCCTGAACAATAAACTTCAATTACACCGATAACATTTTTGAAGTGCAAAATTTAAAACAATCATAATTATTGAAATGAAATAGTTTTAAAAAGAGTTTTTAAAATTATCGGCCTTGATGAAAACTAAGAGACAAATGAAACGACAATTTGCAACTCGACAGAATGAATAACAAATTAGCGCAAAAAAATAAGAATTCCAAAACCTCAGGCCACCTCGACGTTAAGACGCAATCGCGTGCAGACGTATAACGACGCGTCTCAATTTTTGCTAAATATAAGTCCGCAGGTTTATTGAGCAAACACCTTGTCTTTTAACGATTCCGAGCGCTCCACTCAATTATAAGCTCGACTCTCTTGCCTCCTCGCTGAATTTCTAATTTCCATGAATTTAAACCTCTATACAAACTCTTTTTGATCTCGAACTCGCGCATTATGCATGTAAAGGAAAGGGGAGAAGGACAAAGAATCGAATAGCTCACGCATAAATTGAAAAAGACGCGTTATACAGTCATATTATTGTTAGTCGCCGGACCGATTGACGATGTTATTTTTAACCTTATGAAAGACCGTTGGGTTGAGATGAGAGAAGAGGCGCGACACGTCATCAGATGGCAGAGGCTTCGCTCGGTGACGACAGGAGCTTGATATGACGACTATCTCGAGCGCGCGTATAGTCTTGCTCTTATATATATATATATATATATATATATATTCTTTGTAACCGTCTCCCGAATAATTTGGCCGCGGCCGGCAATTTGTCTTGAAAGACACGCGAGGCTCTTCGCAGAGGCACAATCATCGTTGTGTGTATAAGTGTGATTGCTCGGATGCTTCAATTTTTTTTTTTTTCTTTTTGGTTCTGAAAAATTTCATTTTTGGTTTACTTATTTGTAATTTTTTGAAATTTTGTAAATGTAATTCGTTTTTTTATTATGCACTTTTAAACAAGATGAATGATTCCTAACTTAATTTATTCTTATATTTTTTTCAATCTATATGTCTAATCATGGATATACAACTTGTTCCGAAAATATATGTTGTTCTATACACCATCGTATAGAGGGTGAAATTCTGAACCAAAAGTTTCTTTACCATTTTTTGATATGACAAGTAGTTTATTTATAATTATGTATCAAAATTGTTTATTTTGCCTAGGAATTTTATATCTATATTAATAATACAATATCTATAGATATACAATTCCTATGCAAAATAAACAATTGCGACACATTAATTATAAATGAACTTTTGGTTCAGAATTTCATCCTCTGCACGATGGTGTATAGAGAGACATATATTTTCGGAACAAGTTGTATAATCAATTTGATTAAGTATTTATTATTTAAATTAATTTAAAATATCACAGATCAATACATAAAATAATAACTATATAGAAACTTATAATTTTGTGACTCGTGTATCAAAATAGCATTTAGAGTAAAAATACTGGAAAAATAAGTCTGAAAAAAAACGAGTAAAAAAATGAATTTTTCAACGTAAACACAATCCTTTAATCCTATCAAGTCACCGTAAGTAGTGAACCGCATCAGCTTAAAACGGTAATGCAGTATAAACCATCGGAAAATCGTATCAGAGCGATTTTTCCAGCCGCTCTCCTCCGCAACATCCCGGCACATATATACCCTATATATACATACCGCGAGAGCGCACTTGAGAAGCGCTCGACTCGCTTATTATTATTATACGATCGTCAGGCATCCATTGTCCCACATACGCCCGCTGCCTATCACTTTACGCACACGAAAATAACGCTGAGATATTTATAGTCAGTTTTTATGTGAAAAGCCAAAGTGTCGACCATAAAGTTGCGTCAGAGCTGCTGGCTCGTGCTATGTATTTCAAACAACAATGTTGTCCGCTCGCTAAGCTCGCAGCGGCGATTTTCCGTGAAACACACACACGCAGGGGAATGCGCACAAGTGCAATATAAGTACTGTGTGCTATGCGCAGACGTATTTATGGGAGCGAGGATGGATGAACCCTTTTCCTGATCGGTGCACTCGCGATGCGCTCGTTTCGTATTATTTAAAACAATAAGGAAGATAATAATAGATCCGGCCGCTGATGGCTTGGCTCTACTTCTCAAGATTTCGTAGCACGTATGAATGCTTCGAATATTCTTAAAACAAACAGTACTTGACTGAATAGTTTGAATTCTCGTTCATTTGTTAACAAACAAGCTAATAAATATTTAGTACTAAAGATCACTTCGAATAGATTCGATCGTGACATATATACTAGACTCGTTTGCTCGGAAAAATTTCTCTTACAATATAGTAGAGAACCATATAGAAAAACTAAGGTTATAAGCATCGATACATAGCAATCGATTACCGAGCGTTTAAAAAATCTCGATCCTCGCACGATAAAACATCGTCGAAGCATACAATCTCATGCGACAAATTTTCCCGGCAGTTTCGCTCGTTCTTCATTCTCCCGGCGGCGATAAATAAAACTCGCTCACCGTGGATAATAATCGCCGTTAACTACGCGACGTTAATTCCGCGCGTATCGTTAAACCCCATCACGTCGCTTCTCTCGGCAATTAATCGCTTAATCGTAGCAGCGACACAAAGTATATACACATCTATACAAGCGAAATTTCGCAATAACAATTACCGCGAGCGCTTCTTTATCTTCTCTCTCACTCTCTCTCGCTCTTGGGTACGCACAGCAAAGGGACAGCCGTGTACACATACATAAAAGAGAGAAAGATACAGAGAGGCGGGGAGAAGAGAGAGAGAGAGAAAGAAGCTCGGAAGCAGAAGATCAGAGAGGCCCGATATCGTTACAGCGGCATTCACTTTGGCTCTGCGCACTAATTACAAAGTATCGCATCGGCAGCGCGTGGGCGTGCGCGGGTATTATACGCGCATCCTTGCGCGGACTCGAGCGTCTCGGAGAGCGAATACAAACAGCGCTTTGTGCGCACGCTCTCGCTTTCTCTCTTTCTCTCTCGTGCTCTCTCTCTCTCTCTCTCTCTCTCTCTCTCTCTCACTCGTGGTTGTGCGTAGCTATTCGTACAATGAGCGCGTAAAAAGCATGGATCGCTGCTTCGAGAGGTTGAAAAAGTTTAATGTTTCGACAAATTATTCTGTACAGAATGTATTTTTGTTCTTCAAAGAGTTCGTTACAGAGTTTTACCGCAAGAAAGAGGTTATTTAGTTAAATAAAACGTTTGATTTAATTAATAAAAAAAAAAAAAGAAAAAAAATGATGTCGATTTCCAAAGAAAGATTTTCCCAACGTTTACACAAACATTTCATGCTCTCGATTCAATCAAACGAACAGCAACAAAATACTATGAAAAGATTCACTATATTACTATTTGAACGTATAATCCGAACACTGACGTATAGAATTTGATCAAAAACAACAGTTGTGTATACACAGAAAATACATTTCCGAGGATTGATATAAATATAAATTTAGCGAAATAAACCATTAAGAATATAAAAACCATCAATTAATTACTTAAAAACGTGACATTCCAGCAGCATTCCTTCAAAGGCGGCGAATATTTTCTACCTCCCGTGCGCGTATATATCCTCTTGAATCTTTGTCTATTCCTCCCTCTCGTTCTCCCCAACGATGTATCTTTTGCTCTGTTACACCGCACACGCATGTATGTATATATATATATATGTGTACACGTGCACCTTCATGTCTTTGCCGCATAGCGAGCATAAAGAAACGAGTCTCTCTCTCTCTGTCTTGCTCCCTCACGTGGCGAGCGTCCGCCGCAGTTGTTTGCGCTCCCGGCCGCGCCAATAATAACAAGAGGAGAGAGAGACAGGGAGAGCTGCTGCCACTAGCGCGCACTTTTTTAAAACAATTGGGGACGACGACGACAACGATGACGACTACGGAGATGTCATGGTGGATCTAAGGGGCGTCGTCGTCACACTCGACGCGAGCTCTTTTTTTCTATGCACGATGCTCTCTCACTGCCGTTATGGCTTTGTGTCGCGCGGTTTTTCGTAACAAGAATACACGTGCGCCCTCCCTTGGTGCTCCTATATGGTCCTCGGGATCATTGATAATTTTTTTAATGACGGCGTCGTCCCTAGCGTTGTCCTTTTTTTCGCGAAATGCGCGTCTCTGTTCGTTTGAAGAAATTTGACGAAGTTTCGTCGCGTAATTTAAAAATGATGGATGAGAAGTTTTTGAAAATTATTCTCCGATTTTGATAATGATGATTATTTCGTCATGATTATCTGTTTTCGTGAATGTAATATCGCGATGAAAATGTTACATGTACAGCAGAAAAAAAGAAATATATGTATTTCGGTATATGATTTCTGTAACAGATATAATGAAAAGTCTGTATTCATTAAGCTAAACAAGATGAATATTCATACTTATATAAACTTTTATATAAAAATGAAACTTCTTTGAATGAGATCCATTTTATATGAAGTATAGATCGGGAAAACCCATGCGAGACTAGTAATTTACTGACAAGTATTGCGAAGAAGTAAAGTGACTATTAAATTTCGCAACACCTAATGACACTTGCGATCTGTAACCTCAATAAATTTCTTTGTAAAAATAATTTTTGTGTTATTTCTAAATTTCTTAGAAAACATTGTAAAGCTCTAATTTCCTATAATAATATTGATTATCAAACAGGGATAATTAAAATCTATTTATCAAAAATCCATGTATTATAATATGAGAAGGAACAACGAAAATAATAAAGTATAAAGTTAAATTTTTATAGAATTAATTTATCCGGCCACTCGTTCGTCTCAAGTTTTTCTCTGTACCATTACATAGTGAAACAGAGCACCACTCGCGCTATATACTATCGGAACACATAAGCTTTTTCAATGCGATCGTCGAGGCCTCGTCGTCGCTGAGGCTATGCGCCGAGTGACAAAATGTCTACTCCATCGTGGCGGCGTAGCGACGGCGGTGGCGTCCAACACGTGCGTGCCTTGTCTTTCGTTCCCTATACGCGCGCCCCTCTCGAGAGCTTTCCTTTGCCTTTTTTTGCGTCCTATCTTTCTCTTTTTCTCTCTCGTGGCGCGCGCGCGTCTTTGTATATCCGGCGCCCTTTTATTTTCTCTCGTTAGAAAGTGCCTATTTTATTTTCACTAATTAACATGTGGCGCAGCATCCCCCTGGATAATTTATATATACATGTATATACGTGATTTTTTGTATACGATTCTGTTTTTTCTTTCATCACTTGTTTGAATAGAGTTTTTCTTCGTTTCTATATAGTATTGTAAATACAGATGGTGTTGTCGGATGATTTTTGTTGTCGGAATGTACCATATCTCTTCTCGATGCGACCTTTATTTAGATTTAATATTCATACATATGTTAAAATATTAATTTGTATATATTTTATTTTAATTGATCTTAATTTATCTTATTTTAATATAATTTTATTATTTTTTGTTGCAGGTAAGCATTTCCTTTTTTGGTGACTACATTCCATACATAAAAAGACAAAATCATAACTACATCAATGAACAGTAAGTAATATTTGGCATTATTTCTTTTTTTATTTTTTATTTTTTTATAGAAGTATTTTTTTTCTAATTTAAAATACAGACTTGTTACAGTATTAAATATACTAGAAAAATCAAAAGACTGAAAAGAAAACATTCCCAATATGGAATTGTTCACGTATTATATCACCGACTTAAAAGTATCCGACCTTCGACTGTAGCAGACAAAAGTCTCTTTGTTTTCTGCATAATACAAAAGCAGTTACATTACGACTGAAGCGTAAGCATTATATGTCAGGAAACTTAAAGTACAGTTTAAACGTAGTTGTTTTAAGCATGCGTTATTAAATTATTGTATTGCATGACTAGTCACTAATGTAATTCGAATAATAATTAAAAAAAAAAAATTTTCATTAACAGTTACAATTGTTTTTCTTACTAAGTTTTAAAATATTACTTAAATCTATAATGACTTTTTATCATGAAATAAACTGCATCTATGCTATATGAATGCAGAATTATGCATGAAAACGTACATTTACCGTCTCGTACAAATTACATGAAAAAACAATATACATCCAAAGGCCAAAAAAGCGAGCCGCCATCGGCACACGGGCCAACCAATGATACGCAATCCTCTTAATCCCCACGCAACGGTGGAAAAAAGGGGGCACACGTAAACCCTTTCGTTCCGCTCGCGAAAATCCGGCAGCCGAAAAGTCATCGAGACAAAGCGGCCGAATTGAAAGCGGTCCGGACCCGGGCGCGCGCACACTGCTGAAAACGTGACATTTGACGAGGAGGTGAGCTAGAGCACATAACGAGAGAAGAGGGAGAGAGAGAGAGAGAGCTTGCAGCGAGCAAGCAAAAGACAGCGGGGCGCGGCCAGGAAAATGGAAAATCATTCCTATAGAAAGGTTAATAATAATAATCATAATAATTCCCTACTCCTTTCAGTTCGACTGTGCGCGCGCGCTCGGCTTTTCATCGGGCCACGTGAATGGCCCGAACGAGTTGAGCCATATCCTCTCTCTCTCTGCCTTCCTGTTCTCTCGCTCACTCCATCTCGTTCGCTCTTTTCTTCCCTCTCTCTCGTTTTGTCTTCTATATAACCGTCGGTGAATTTCGCTTCTTCGGAGGGGGAAGAGAGGGAGAGAGAGGCCGAGAGATAGGGAGAGAAAGGAGAGCAAAGATAGGTAAATAGAGGAGGAGAATTCCCGACGTCGAGGGAAACAGCCAGCTTTTGCGACCGATTGTGCTCCGGTCCTCTTATAATGCGATCTCGAGGAGCAGGCTCTGTATGCTGAGAAAGAGAATTTAGAGAAATTGTTGCTACTACTATGTAGATTATTCAATGCAGATGTCGAGAGTATTACTCGTTATTTTAAAGATATAATTGGAGTGTCAAGAAAATCTCTGTTTTAATATATCATCATTTTTCAAAATATAAAAGTATTTTGGTACAATCTCTTAGCCTTGTTATTCATACACTGAGAAGAAAATATAGTTATTATTGACATAATGTATAGTGCAAAATAGTTACAACCATATTTTATAGTAAAATTTACTAATAATATTTACTTCAGATATTATTACAAATTAGTAATTGTGCAGAGGTAAATACAATTACCTATGCGCAGAGCTGGATATACAAAATAACATATAACTTACATGCTAAAACTTACAAACTAAATACGTATTAGTCTAAAGTAGTTTTCTGAGGACCTCACTTTTACCTACCTAATCCATATGGTTAATAATATTAATAATACTAAAATATAGTATCAATATAACTAATAAAATATATATGTTGGCGCCAGAAGTACACCACTGCTAACACGTGGCATTCTCATGGGCTCGCTGCGATCGCGCTCCCGCCATTTGATAGCGGAAACACGCCAAAGGCGGCCGCCATCTTGGAAGGACACGCGCGCGCAGTGTCGCGGCGTCTGCCATCTTGGTCTCGATGCACGCATTCCCCTCTTTCTCAAGCATTGAGGAACGCGGCTATATAAGGGAGCAGCCATGAACAAAATCATGAATTCTCTCGGAGTTCAAGAAACCAGGGCTGTCGACATCATCAACTTCCATAGGGATTTGCAGAGCCCGTACACTTGGACTTCCGGCTTCATTCAGGCAAAAATCGAATCGCTGCATGAATTGTGGATTCGATTCAGGTGTCGCCATGAGAAGCTGTTGAAGAAGAGGAGCCTGCGTAACGAACCTTACTTCGTCTCTCGAGTCTTTGAGACGACTCATCAGACCTACCAAGAAAACCTAGGGTTCCTATACGACCAGCAAGCCCGATTGCAGACCACAGCGACACCCTGGGAGGCGGTTCCCGGGGTCATGAAACGGGCATATCTTCCCAAACTACGAATCCCGATCTTCAGCGGGTTAATGGAGGACTGGGACCCATTCCGGGATTTATTTCTATCCTTAGTCCATGAGGATGTCTCACTCAGTGCCGTTGAGAAGCTTCATTTTCTGAAGACGAGCGTTGAAGAACAAGCGCAGAAGGCTTTGGACTCACTGCAGGTTACTGAAGCCAACTATGAAGTGACATGGTAGACACTTCTAGACCGGTACGACAACCAGCGACACCGAGTCACTCATAATATGACAGTCTTGTCGACTCTACGAACTTCGCGAGGATTTCGGCGGTCTCCAGGCGACCATCGATACGGTTCATGTAGCGAGGGACGCTCTGCGCCGTACCGGGTGCACAACTGAGTACTGGGACGATGTGTTTGTATATTTGGCGGCCCGCGCGCTTGATCCCTTCACCCGGAAGGATTGGGAGACTTCCCTAGGAGACACACGAGAGCGCCCGAACTACCAGAAGCTCCGCGATTTCTTACAGGGACGGATCAGGGCACTACAGTTAAGCGAGCAATCAAAGGACCTTGAACGGGCCTCAGGACCTAGAATTCACGACCTCTAACCACACTGTCCGGGAAGCCTTGCGACCTAGAAGCCATAACTCCGTGGCACCTGCTGATCGGCTACGCCCCTCGGACGTTGCCGGAGCCCATCAACGAAACCAGCACAGACCATCTTACCCACTGGGATCTCATGAAGGGGTTGAGGGACCACTTCTTGAAGCGATGGTTTCAAAAGTACCTCAATACCCTCCAACAGAGGAACAAGTGGACCAGGATCACTCGCGACCTGCAGCCGGACGACTTGGTGTTGATTGTCGATCCCAGCTTGCTCCAACGTCGTCTATGGCCACTAAGGCGGGTAACTGAGGTGCACCCAGGACGCGATGGGCGAGTCCAGGTCATCACAATTAAGACAATCACCGGTACCTACGTTCGCCTAATCACCAAACTCTGCAAACTACCAATGGCTTGATCCCGGACACGGAAGATCACCCATGCTCATGGTGCGTCGAGTTTTGTCACCTACGCTTACTTGCCACCGACCCTGAATTTCGCTGACATCGCGAAATGCTGGGTGGGATGTTGGCGCCAGAAGTACACCGGTGCCAACGCGCGTCATTCTCTTGGGCTCGCTGCTATCGCGCTCCCGCCATTTGACAGCGGAAGCCCGTTAAAGGCGGCTGACATCTTGGTCTCGATGCGCGCGTTCCTCTTTTTATATATAAGCGAGAGCGGATTCAAGGATAGTTCAGTTCCATTAGAGTCGTTCCAGGCGACGGGCCGCTACCATCTATTGGTTATTATCATTTTGTATTTGGGTTCACTCCTTTCATCTTTGAATAAAGTTAAAGTATTGATATCAACGTGTTTTTTCTCACTCAATCCGATCCGAAATCTTCTCTCGAATAAAGATTCGAACAATGTATATTTTACTCAAAATACGATATAGTAATAGAGACTACGTACATTTTTCTGAGTGAATATTATATTCAAATCAGTATGATACGGTTTCTTTTCAATTTTACACTTTAGATGGTTGGTAACTCAAGTAGCAATGGAGATCCATAGTTTCAGGTAGGATTCGAACTACCATAAGTACAGTAGAATCATTTCTGAATTTCAAAAAATATTGTGAGACAATCATGTGACTGTAGCAGATAAATGAATAAAATACTGCTTAAACAGAAAACCAATGAAGTACATAATAGTATGTGTTTATATAAAATAAGAAATTATATTATTTAAGTAATGAGTATCGATTACTTTGATATATCCTTTTAAATCGTATACACATTTCATTAAATCATACGGTTCAGTATTTTATAAAACACTTCTTTGCAATCATATATGAATAATAAACGAATAAACCAAACAAAATAAAATTGCATGTATAATTTAACAATATAAAAAGTATATAATTGTTACATACGTACGATTAGGAAAAGTAAAAATTTTCACGACTTCAGGCTCGGAAATTATTACCGTTACAATGCTTTCTCCGCGAGAAAGCAACAAAACAGGTTTAAAATTCATGTTTCGTATTTTTCAACGTAACTTTGATTAACATTTTTGCACTTTCATCGCCGTCTAGACTTATCAATGGCCAGAAGGTTATACCATAGGAAAATAAAGATCGTGTTTCATAAAACAGGCATTCCAGTAAGAGTTTAACTAGATACTGAATATAAGTAATTTATTGCAGACATAAAACACGGATTGAATGAAAACTCTAAACTAGTAAAATACAAACGCAATTACAAGCGTAAAAATGCACATCCACGTAATACAGTCGACAGTTGTACACTAATTATCAGTACAGCGGATCGTCATAAAAGAAAGTTTCAATGAAAAATTTGATTCGAAAGCTCGTTGTAGCTCCACGCATATACAAACGAAAGCTCAATGATATCGAGTACATGTAATTGAATGTAATATACATATACATATATAACATGTAGCATCCGACAAAGCCGCATTGAAAGGCTCACCTGCTCGCTCCTTCACACATCGCGTTACTCGCATACGATAATCAAGGCATTACGCGCGCGCATCCTCGCTCAAAATAAAAAGACAGCGCGGTAAAATAAAGAGGAAAAATCAGGCCTGATAACGAGGATGCGCATCGGGTTACATGCACAGAGAGTGAGCAAGAGAAAAGCGGGAATCTGCGTGCGCGATCCGTGGTGGTGGCGGCACGGCGCGAAGAAGAGAGCAGGAGAGAGAGAGAGAGAGCAGCACTGCATACATCGCATTCTGGCATTCACATCAGGCAGAGCCGCTACCACCGCCCTCTCTCCCTCTATATCGCTTGCCAAGCTCCTCTTTCTCTCGCCGGGGGGCTTTCATCTATACATATATATGCACACACACAGCGCGTCAGCTTCCTATACGTATTGAAATTCGACGAAACTATATGGGCACCGGCGCTTCTTTTATTTTTTCCGCTACTGATATCCACTTTGGCGTTTGATTGGATTACGCTCGCGCGGAGGCCGTATATTATGTATCGCACGCGCGGCCAAGTAAGTGTGCGCATACTGCAGAAGAACGTAGCCGCCCAACGCGCGCCGCTGGCCGCGAATGCAAGCGCTTGTTTTTTTTTCCGACTTTGATTCGCAGTCGCGAGTGCGAGCGACATGATGGGAGGCTGAGGGATCTTTTTATACCGGCACTCTCGTGTCTTTTCGAATGTACAGGGTCCGCGCTATGCATCACCGTTGCCGAACTGAAATGAGAGATAAGGGAGTGAGAGCGTGCCCGTACCGCACACCCCATACGCGATTTTGCCATTTTCTCATTGATGTCTGATTCGATCGAGTGCCGCTTTTTCGGCTGTATCCATGCACAAACGCGAGCGCAGAAGGGGCCAACTTTTGTTTCTGCGGTTTGTCTGGTCGAAAAATTGAAAACGGCCGCTCTACTGGAATAAAGATTCGTCTGATACGCGTACAATATATCTAGTATTGAATTGAACAATTAAAGCGAAAAAACATTTATAATGTGAATTCGGAGTACTGTCAATTTAATACGTGAAAATTCATTAATTTTATAGTTTGAATAATAAATAATAAAAAAATTGATTTAATGTCCAATCAATCATATATAATATTCAGCGTGGCAGGAGTACAAAACCAACGAAACAAATCATTAAATTCTCTTATTAGCCGATGTATGTATATATCAAAGCAAGACGCAAACAAACGTAATCCTCGTCATCAATTCTCTCATAGCTATCATCCCATCTCCCTATAGCGCTTACAAGCGTATTTCCCCCGACGATTAAGCTTTCTTCGCTCTCGCAGCCTTACTCTTTATTCAGCACCACCTCCGACTGGCGCGTTACATCCACAAAGAGCTCGTGCGCGCGCGCCGATTCCGCGGAGACGAGCCTCCACACAGTGTCACCTATATCTCCCGACACCATCTCCGCGACGAGGAAACTCAGAAGTGTTACTATACCTCCGCTCCTCCGAAGGGAGAAGGAGGGGGGAGCTCGTCTATAACGGACGGAAGGGAGAGAACGAGAGAGAGAGAATGTGTATGTGTGTGTATGCGCGAAGCTTAGGCCCGCCGCACGATGAGAAACGTGTTTGTCAATAGCCTGTTAATGCGCTAAGCCATTAATCATTGCGAGCGCCCGCTTCTGTCACCGTGTGGCCCGGGCCACGACCCTAGAGCGTATAGATCGACGCCGGCGACGACGGCGGCCAATGGATTTGCCGAGTCGACGAAATAACCTCGTCGCGGTGGATCGTCAATCTAGAATTCACTTTCTTTGAAATATATTTTAAAGGGGGAGAAGAGGGCGAGAGAGAGAGACTGAACGGTATTTCAGTGCGAATGGAGATTGAAACTTCTTTCGCCTGGATTGGTTTGTGCTGTATGGATGCACGCGAGTTACCAGCGTATATTCTTCTAGCGTGTGTGTGTGTGTGTCTAGAGGAGATTGAACGTTGCGATAGTTTTGTGAAAAAAGAGAGATTGAACATTTTTAGAAAAGTTTCATCTAGAATTTCTTTTTATTAAAAACTCTTCTTGTATAACATAAAGGAACATTTAAAGAAATAACATACGCATTTACAGAAAATAGAGAAAATGTTACGAAAACTATTTAATATTCAAGATTTAAAAAGCTATAGACCAATGTTTTAAAAAAGCAGCAGAACTATAGATTTTTTCAAAAGTACCTGTGCAGTTTATACCAATAATACACAGTAATATTAAATTATTTCTTCTTGAATTCTTCGTATAGAGGCATTAGAGGCAGCGTTTCCTATTACTTGTTTATATAGAATCAATTTCAACGCGATTCTCCATAAGATTTAAAATATGGTACAACTATATAAATTAAAACAGTAGTCCAACGACTCTTAAGCACATTGAAAGCGACAAATATCAGTTACCGAAATACCATCCGAATACTGCGGCATTCTCACAAAAATAGAGCGAAAAGCATGAAATACGCGTCCATCACAATATTGAGCGCGACGTTGAAGATAAAGATACATGCAGTCGCATATATACGCGCGCTGTGCAGCATGCAACGTAGAGAAGAGAGTATTATGAAACACGAGCGTGCAGCGAGATACACTAGCTGGCCCGTATCCGCGCGAGAACGAGTCGCATTTAACGCCACGCGCGAAATTCAAAAGTGAGCCTCAAAGTGAAACTCCTCGCTCTGGCTGCACGCAGGGCGATAGCCCCGGCGACGCTATCTGGCAACTTCCGGCCTAGTTGAGCCGCGCGCGGGCATAAATATACCGGTAAATTTAGATGCGCTAGCGAACACGCGCGCGCGTACAAGCGAGCGAGCGAGAGAGAGAGAGAGAGAGTCCCACCACCGAGTTCAAGGTCAGCACTCGCGGGAGAGAGAGAGAGAGAGAGGGATATTATCTCTCTCCCGAAGCCTTTCGATTCGACGATTTTGCGATATTACACAACCGTCGCATAATATTCTTTTATATATACACACACACACACACACACACACACACACCCACACACACACACACACACACACACACACACACACATACAATGAAGAAAACATTTGAGTAAATGTTTTACGCGTAGGTGGTACTTTCGTGCCATGATTATATGTTAACTGAGGATGCGATGCGTACATAAGTTTCAATCAATATGTGGAGTTTGCAAAGTGTCTTATAAATTGCATAACTATATCTGATGGTACGATTGTGGTTTAGAAGAAAGTATTTTTTTCTCTGTATCACGTGAATCGTAATGCCTGTACAATAAGTTTTATGAAAGGTAATAATGAATAACTAATAAATTGTTGAAATATAATTAGACGGAAAAGCAGTATTTTTAAAATGTTTGACGACACCGAAGATAGCAATCATCTTTTACCAACAAACCAATCATATCACTTGCAGGCTGTCGCTTAATTTGCGTATAATAAAAAATCTGACTCCGCCACGGGAGAGAAAGAATAAAGAAAGGACGGAAGCAAAATAAGCACGGGCTGACTTTTTAAAATAACCGCCGCGACCGGAGTTGCGGGTGTTCTTACATTACATTCGCGAGGACGAGAGTGAGACAGCCGCGCGTAAGAATGGAGAAACACAAGAGCGAGAGCGAGATCGAGGGAGAGAAAGAGAGGGAGAGAGAGAGAAAGCGATGAGGGGACGCGAGGAGAAAAAGAAGGAAACGGGAGACAGAGGAGCGCAAGTGTACGCGCGAGAGAGCGAGAGGGAATCTTCTATTTATAGCGTTCTATATATTCGGTTAGCTTTGGGCGAGAGTGCGGCTTCTCCTAAGATACGCGAACTGTACCCGGGGTGGAGGGTATTATTATGGTAAACGAACGCGCGCGCGCATACACGCACGACTTTCCGTTTATTATCTCGCGGGTTTATTGTGCCTCCTCGGGAGATTAACTCGTCTAGTCGTGAGATCCGAACCATTTGCTTTATGCCGTGAGAGTTCCAAAGGCCTTTTTCGTATTTAACTTGGCTCTCTCTCTCTCTCACTCTCTACCCCCTTGTCTTATTCGCTGATGGCCCTTTTTCTCCTCCTTTTTCGATTAATTAGTCGCAAGACCCTAAAGTCATGTCGTGTATTACGAGCGATCAGCCTCGACAGTGTCTCTTCATTCGATCCGTGTAATTTGAGTACAGTAATGAATTTCTTTTTCACTCTCCGAACAGCTCGTTATTTTTAAAATTAGAAATATCCTCCAGTACCGTAAATTATTGTATAAATTATTTTTATCGTTGATGTATGTTATTGTAAAAATAATGTTTTGTAATAAATTGGTATACGTACACAAAATCTTATAATGGAGGACGTTAATGAATTTCATAATGTAGCAAAATATTTCAGAGTGCATTTTAAAAATAGAAAAGTGACCCCATTGCGTGCGTGAGAAAATATGAATGAACGGTTTAAGTGAATTGGCCAGTTCATTCATGTAAAATAAGACATTTTATAATTTGTTTGCTTCTATTTTAATAGTTACATTTTAGTACGCGTATATATTAATAGTGGCTATACAAATTTTTATTAAGTATTTTCGCAAATTTGTCAGCAACGTTTTCACTCAAAACCTCCAATTGGCTCCAATAAACTAATAAATTATACATTCAATAATTCACATATTGTTATAAATTTATACAGTTTAACTAAAACGTAAATGATGCGTGCCCAAAGAATATCTTTGGAATGACATAGTAGCAGCTATACCAGCGCGAACCGTAATTCTCCTGTATCCGTCAAATAACGGACGATATTACATCCTCAAAGCCCCTCCAAGAGAAGACCATCTCCTCTCTTCTCCGCAAACCTTAAACAATCCACGACTTTATACAGGCGCGGATGCTGCGCGCACGCGTTCAAACGCCGCGGGACAAAACGTCAAAAGCGTCGAAACAAAACCTCAGCTCAACACACATACACACACACATATAAATATATATATATATATATATTTGTGCGCTCACCGGAAGCGCGCAATTCACGCGACGAGCCCCTTCGCGCGCGAGCACTCGGCCGAGCAAAAAAGGGCAACTCCTCGGCGCGTGCGCACGAGCGAATATATATTTTCTTATATATGTATATATGTAACGCGTGTTCTTGCTACTCCTCCACGGCTCTCTTGGCCACAAGTATAAAGATTTTCGTGATGTACACGCGCTGAGTGCACAATGACCGGCCTGTGTCCGAGAAGCACAATGCGCCCTCGCGCCGAATACAAACTGCTTATTGTCCCTCGCTATGTGTACAGTCGTATGTGTGTGTGTGTGTGTGTGTGTGTGTGTGTGTGTGTGTGTGTGTGTGTGTGTGTG
>JAYJLV010000032.1:712444-727861 GCA_036873485.1 Torymus texanus | reverse complement strand
ATATATATAAAGTATACTTTTATTATGTACAATACAATACTTGATTTAGTATAAATATAATTAAATGAAATTTTCTATTCCGATTAAAATCAATAAAATCAATGAAACAACAAACGGATAAACTAGTACAGTGTCGAAACTGTTGATAAAAGAATTGACTTTGCAAGTGATGCAACGTTTTGCCCAAAGAGCCGGGAGAGCGTCTCGAAAAGCAAACGACACATCAGACTCGACGGCACTCTCTCACCGCCCCCGATATATATATATATATATATATATATATATATATATATAAGAGAAGCGGCAGCTTGCGCTCGCGATTACACACGCGGAAGTTGATTTTCGGCGGAGGTGAGCTTATAAATCCCTCCGCGTGATTAATGCGCCCCGAGAGTTCAAAGAATCGCGCGCCGGGACGCGAAAGCACAAAGCCCGTAATTGTTTTTCTATCTCGCTCTGGACCGCGTCGATTCGTAGAAGCCGGCCGCATAAAAGACGACTACGAGCGGGAAGGAAGAGACGTGTGAGTGAAACCTCGAAGGAAGAAGACGAAGAAGAAGAAGAAGACGCGTATGCATATACGCGCACACATGTCTGGTACGCGTATGACCAAGGGAAGCGGCCCGCGCGCGCAACTTGACACTGAACACATGGCCCTACTTCTTTAAACGCGCATGCTCGCGATCCCGCACTCGGCCGGCACCAGGCCCCTCGCGTCTTTCTTCTGCTTCTGTCTGTGTATGTGTGTTGTATGTGCGCTTCTAGCTGAGCTCTTTTTACTATTAGTACCGAAAGGCGCAATGATCGTGTGCGTGTCGTTGGAAATTCGGAGTCTGTAAAATTTTATACGATATTTATTGAAGACTTACTTTGTCAACACTACAATGTCTCGTGGATAATTATTAGAAAAAAAAAATTTGTTTGGCAAAATCATCATTAATCTCATTGAAGCGAGACTGTACTTTGTTTCTCATAATTTTTATTACAATTATGGTAACTATATAGAGGATTTTGACTTTTTATTTTATTTATTACAAGTACACCGAGAAAAAACATAAAAATAACTATAGACACAGTAAATAGAGAATTATTGTTATGTTTACACGCTATTTTCTATAGAAATCTATTGAAGTATGGTTAAAATTCACATATTTTATTGTATCAAAGAGTTTTAGTGTCAGAAGCGCATCGCTCACTAAATTTTTTAAGATGTCAACTTTTCATAAATGGTTATTTTATACGGAGAAAAATTTATATGTAAATTTTTCTTTTTTATAAGAAAATTTACTATTTTATAGTAGCGCTGGGACACACTCGACATGGGAAATTTGTACTGTTTTAAATAGTAATTTTACTTCTTAAATATTAATTTTTCTTAGTTTTATAGCAAGTTTTACTATTTGCAATAGTACTTTTTATTATTTTTGCAGTAATCAGAAAGAGAACTATTTCAAATAGTAAAATTTTCTACAAAAATGATAAAAATTGATATTTAAAAAGTAAAATTTGCTAATAAAATATTAAAATAACTATTTCGAACAGTAAAAATCTCCCATGTCGAGTGTGTCCCAGCGCTACTATAAAAATAGTAAATTTTCTTATAAAAAAAAGTAAAGTTTACAAATAAATTTCTCTCCGTGTATCCATAGAGTTCCCATACATTGTAACTTAATCGCAAATAAAAAAAAAATAATTGAGATTAATAACAATATATTGCTGTATTTTTCTCGACATTAAGGCGTAATGGAGAAATCGAGTTTCCATAGATACCTAGCGGTTAATGCTTATTAAAGAAATACAATGAATTTTTTTTGATAAATTAGCTTTTAAAAAGGACCGTTGAAAGTGAACATACATTGTTAAGCTTCGAAAAAATCTTTTGAGTATATAAATCTGAAGAATGCTTTAGAATTTCGAAATCTCAATTACATAAATCTTAACTTTGAACGAAGTACAAGAGATATTTAGCTTGATATTCTCAACAGCTACATGATTGTAATAGCAGTATAATATACTTAAGTGTGCCATTCAATAATTGATTCATTTTCAAAATCGGTGCGTCAATAACATCGAAATCATTTCAAAATCATTTATCAATTCCATCGTATTTATGATTAATGAAGATCTAGCACTTTCAGTGTGGCGTACAAAAATACGAACAATACGATCAGAGCCCTTTTTCTATCCATATATATACCGCTACACTTTACTTTGCCGCATTACCGTAATCCTACGACTACATGACACACGAAGCAGACGTACGAAGCCCATCTACCCTCCACATGTATCCCTCACTCTTCTTGCCCCCTTGCTTTCCTATAACGAAGTTTTACCCCGCGAAGCCGCGCCTCGTGTGTATACCCAAGTAGCCGCCCGGAGCACTGCTACGAAATTACCGACTCTCGCGGCCGCGCGCGCGGGCGAATAGTCCAAACGCGGGATAAAACTTTGCTGCAGATACGACGACGATGTCGACGTCGGGGCGACAGCGGAAAAAGGGAGCGAGAGATAAACGAGAGAGAGAAAGCCTGCTGTGCACGCGGCAAAGAGAGTAAAGGGAGAAAATAGAAAAGAAGCAGCAGCAGCAGCAGCAGTAGCGGCGCACAGAGGAAATAAAGCGAGATGGAGAGAGGCGCGCGCGCGCGCGCGTGGCAAAAGAGGTCGACTTCCTAGAGCCGTTTGCGAAAAAAGCACAGAGAGAGAGAGGGCGGAGAAAGAAGAGACGAGGAATGGAGAAAGGGAGGAGAGAGAGAGAAAGAGAAAGAGAGAGCTAGGACGACAGTGGGCCGTGATTCTCCCTGTCTCTCTTTCAGCGGGAGCTGCAGCAGTAGTATAGCGCCACTGATAACGTATTCTCAGTAGAAGGAAGACTGACGGAAGATTGCTTTTACATCTAGCTCGCGCTCCCGTTGTCGAGCTGTGAATGTATATTTCCCGCTCTTTCTGTCTATGCCCCAACGCGCGCATACTCTCTCCCTCTAGTTTTCGTAGTCGCGCGCGGAAAAGCCGACGACGACACAAACACGAGACTACGTTACTCGTTTTCTCTCTCTCTCTCTCTCTCTCTCTCTCTCTCTCTGGAAAGCCAGAAGCCCCCGTGAATGCGCGGTGGCGGCACATCGGGAAATGCGGGTGTGGTCTGTGCTCCCACGCGCGCTTCATACATAAACAAGAGATCGGCCGCCGCCGCGCGCTGCTTCAAAAGAAGAGATGCACAAGCGTGGAGCTAGCTGGGACTCCATTATGTAGAGCATGCCTGTGCTTCTATAAAGAATACTAACGATATGGCTTTCTCTCCACCCCCGTTGCTACCTCTTTTCCGCCCTCGTCCCACTTCTTCTTCTTCTTTTTCTTCGTCGTCATCGTCGTCGTTTCCACGCCAACCTCGTATACTTCGTCGCGAACTTGGTCATTTTCTTGAGTTATCTACAACTTTTTTCTCTCTTGTCTATTGGACTGGCTGGGGATTATGTAAAATTTAGCGTACGCTCTGAATTCTTCATGGCAAGAGTATACACGACAACAGAGTAGTTGGGACTTCAACCTATGCGAACACGGCACGAGGGATTAACTTTTGATGAGGAATTGCGCGCCGGTGAAATTAATATTTGAGTGCTTGTTATGTTCACCGCTGTGGAGTTGCCGTGATCGTTTTTCCGCGAATCTAAATTCATGAGCCGAAGTTATGAAAAATATTCACTGCTGTTTTCACTGTAAGGGTTTCAAAATATAATTTTAAAATGTACTCGTGACTTTCTGTTGTTTTTATTATTTTCTGGAGCATGAACAAATTTCTAGTGTAAAGCATGTTTTAAAACAACGGGAAAAAAATTCCTATGTGTTTTCTCAGTGTTTGTCTTGAAATTCTTGAAAAATTTGGCCGCCTACTTTATTCCTGTAACGTGTCACTTGAGCTCTAACAGATGTGGCGGCATCCCAAAAAAACACATTTCCATTGTAAAACTAATAGAAAGTCGAGCGTTACGGTCAATTTTAATAGGTCCCCCGAGTTCTAGTATCAGCTGCAAAGTTTTGTTTTACAGTTCTCGGTAGGCCACACAAAAAAGACATTTTTAGGAGTTGGGATTTCGACATAAAGCTATATATAGCCATGCTCCTTTAATTATCACTTTTTCAGCTGTTGAAAATATGTAGAAATTGATCATTCAAAGTTGACAATCTATGAATCGATTAAGCAATTATTATTATTATTCATAATTATTATTCATGATCCGCGACAAATAGATAAATTCCCCAGACAGAATAATTTCGCTTGATGAGAAAAAAATCTTAATAACTTAATACTCTTCTCAGTGAAATGAAAAAAGCTCATAATAATTAAGCATTATGCAAACATCGTAATATCTTATAAAATACCACGTATTGACTTTTATTTTGCACCGAAGAGTTATGTTCTCGACAGTATAGAAAGCCCATCGTTGTTAAAAAGGAAATAAAAACATGTACTACCGTAAATAATTATAAAACACCGACAAGATATAGTATTAAGAGAAAGAGTGTGTTAATAAATTAATAATAAGTTTATGTTAAATTGGGAATTGATAATCCGTCACACTCTCACTCATTATAAAGTCGGCAGCATAATTTTAAATATAGTCATAACATTGTTTTCAATGATAATTTATCAGTGGAATAAGTGTGACTGCGAGATGTTCGACCTTTCCCGATAAACCGTAGCGCGCAGTTATGGCGCACAAGTGCAAACGCACACACCGACACGAACGAAGAGGGAAATGAAGAGAGAAAGAGAAAGAGATAGAACAGCGTAGCAGAGAGATTAGCGGCGTATCAGTACCATTAAGCTTACTAAATATCTATAATGTTGCAATTTCATAATGTTTAAGCCGAGATAGTCGTAACAAATGCTGGAGAAATTGTACGAGAGAAGAGAGGTCGGCTACGATATTTGAAGCAGTTATATTTTTTCAAACTGAACGAACGTATATTTTTTTCATAATATTTCTCTTTGTTGATACTACTTTACTAGAATAACTATACTTATTATTTTTATTAGAAAAAATTCTATGACTATCTGTATAAGCATTATTACCACAGTTTTAAATGAAAAAGCAATATTCTCACTCTCTACTAATGGAAATTAATTTCTCCACTCAGTTATCCGGATCATCGGAAAATTCTCGCCCGACAATGAACTTGAATTCTTTCTACGTCACAATCGGCATGCGCAATTGCATTTACAACGACACACTCGGTGAAATTATGTAAGCGCCTGAGATATCGAGCATGTAAAAAAAGCTCACACGCACGCAACTCTCTTCTGCAGCTTCCAGCTCTCGCGTCGTGTCGATGAATCGCGTGTTTCCCCCCTTGCGTAACTAGATTATCGGAAACAATGAAGCGCTCGCCGAACGAATCTGCCGACGCTCCGACGTCTCTCGCTTTATCGAGATTACGCAAGTGCGCGCGCGCGGCGTGAAAGGAAAGTGAATTTATTTAAGAACATCAAAAGAAGAGCGGGAGAAGAGCGAAAAGAGGGAGAAGGGAGAAAGAATATATGCTCGTCATCATAAAAGAAAATGCGAACGAGAATAAGGCGTCGTTCCATTTCGTGTGCCTGTATATATGTATATATACACACACGATTCTGAAGAAAATAATAAGCATGCGATGGGTCTTGAAAATTCCCGTGCCGACGACATCTGGCGGCCTGTTAAAAATATTTCACTCGGTGCCTTCTGTTTTTGTTCAGCTTTTTAGACAGCACGAGCTCGGTAAGACCTCTAGGCCGCTCGCGAAGTGATTGCGTCCGGTTGCGATCGTCTCTGTTCTCTCCTCGAAAATGCTTCCTCTATATACTCGCGCTGCGCTCCTTGTGTTTATCCGAGACTGTAATAACTGATGAGGGTTCGCATCATATCGCGGGCAGCGTTTTGTTTGTTTCTTCAAGGTTTAGAGGCAATCGACAACGAGTGCTTCAAAATTTACAAATAATTCCAAAAAAAATCTGAGTACTAAAGCAGCTTTCATTCATGGTCGTTATCATTAATTGACTACAATGCTTGTGCAATATATGATGACCAATTTTTGCATCAGTTGTGTGTATATATACAGAATGAAGTTTCTGTAAAAAAAATTATACAGTATATTCGATACGAAATGTATCTTCAAATAATAATAACAACTTAATCTTATAGATATTGGGTGTGAAGATATTTTCTCTTTGCAATAAAGTTGCTACTGTTATCGTTGTAGTTTAAAAAACGACAGCGATAATCGGCAACTTCCCGCCTTATTACATTGTGTTATTCTCTTTATGCTTCTATTCTTGCAATTTCGGTGGCTGGCATTGTTATCTTATTGTGCTGTAGCGAACTCGCGACCATTCAGCTCTCCGATAAGTGCCTATAATAAATAAGAATTTTCGCGTTGAAGATTTTATAGAAACTTCAGCTAATCAAGCTTCGTAACGGTGTTTCCTAGATAAACACGGCTGGTTTTTGCGCGTCGAAACAATTGTCATGTACAGATGAAAACTTGATCAGCCCCTCCAGTGATTTATAGCAGCGTAACCGTCGTGTAGAACAATTTCCAGCGCTCGCTCGAGCCAGAGCAAGCCGGCACACACGTTTTTCCGAACAGCGCGTATATGTACGCAGCTCTCAACAGGCAAAAAAGGAGGCGCGTATATATACACGAACGCTTCCAACGCGCGTGCGCGTATCGAGAATGTCCGATTCATTAGAGAAGCCGCGAGCGCGCGCGCGAATCCCCGCTCTCTCTCTCTCTCTCTCTCTCTTGCTCTCGCGCGTTCCACACAATTGACCGCGCGTATCTCGCGCTATATCGGCAGTGCGCGGCCGATAAATAACGCCGGCTCGCTATCTGTCACGCGTCGACGTTAACGGTTGCAAACGCGCGGGTCGCGCTGCTTTCTACAATGCGCCTGCGCGTGCGCGCATGTCGGCGGCGGCGGCTGCGATGCAGCAGTGCATACGTAATGATAGCCCATTACATATCGCGAGAGATGAGCGCCGGCGTGCGGATTCTCGCGTGTAAGCGCGAGTGTTTGCTGCTTTTTTAAGGAGAGAGAGAGAGAGACGAGGGATATTGAAGAGAGGCAAGCGGAGATGGCGGTAAACCTTTTGATGTCTTCGTTTTTCGCGGGTATGCATGGCTGTGAGGGTTATTATTTTGTTAGTATTTTTCTGCAATGAAGATAGCTTTATTTAGAATATCCAGAAATTTTGTATCTTTATTATTAAAATAGTATAAGCGACATTTTTAATTTCATTGTTCTTATTTCTATTTTCTCCATTGATTCAAGATTTATACGTAGACTATGAAATAATAAGATAATCATATTTTTTATACATTATTTCAAGTTTCTATAGTGACGTGTATATCTTTTTACGTCGTAATAATCATAAAGATAATCTGTGCACTTAATTACAACATGCTACTTGTAAAAAATTTCTATTCTATTATGCTGACCGATAAACGCGTTTGATTCCGATAAGTTGCTTACTTTAAAATAATTTTCTTCTCCATCTTCACATATTAGATATATTAGAATTATGATTGTAAAAATTTATTAAAAAAAAGTTGAGTAAATCTTCATTTCCAAAATATCAGAATCAGTTTCTACGAAATACAACATTTATTGAAAAGTTTCAATGGCTATTGTTATAGCTATACCCAGAAGATTTGAGGAATACAAATTTTCCTCTTCAGCAAATTTAAATACAGAGGAAAAATTATTATTCTTAGAAATTATTATTTAACCGTTCCGCTATTTACGTGTAACTTTTTAGTTTCTATATACTCTAGCAAATGATTCCAATGCACCGGGCCACCGCACGCTGTATACCTCGGGAACTTTGCTGCATCGCCGTTTCCGAGAATCACAGCGAGTTAATTTCGCGATTTAGATTTAGTAATTTCTAAACGGAAATTGACAGATAGACCAGAATTCCTAGCTACAGCGAGGTAGCAGATGGCGCGTCAGTATTTTGGATACACTGTCGCTCCCGTCGTTAACGACTTAATATAGGAACGAGAGAGAGAGAGAGAGAGAGAGCAAGGAAGGGAGAGTCGTAAGGAACGTAGACCATTCTGTTGAGATCGCGTCGCCGTCACCGGTCGACTCCCAAGCCTTGCTTTTCAAACTATATTTCGAGCATCGACACCGTCGTCGTCAGACCCCTAATGACCGTTGACAATTTCCGCCAGACGAATTGCCATAGGCTGTGAAAATCTTCTGAGCTTCCACGAATACATATGTGCGCTGCAGACTATCTGTGTCTTTGTTTGTAGGAGTGACAAGTTTGGAAATCGAGAAATTCGGTGCGTTATAGAGTTCAAGAATTTTAATCGAAAATTTTATATTTATATCCCCAAAGCCGTAGTGAATTCGATTATTACATTGGCTACTGGTTTTTTTAATGGTATGAATATTTCGAGTAAAAGATGTAGTCTTGATACAAGAATCTCTCGAACGAAATGATTTATTTGTTATATGATACAAGTACACAAATAACATTCGTATAGCCAGATAAGATATGATAAAATAAGTATCAACCCTTCTTTCCGGTTGCAAACAAACAATGATACATCGATAAATGACAATTTAGTGAAACCCTACAATTCACAAACATATCAATAGTCTTTTTATAGATGAATAATAAAACTTTCTGTTATCTTCGCAGGCTAAGGATGTCCTCGAAGAGGAAATCGCCACCAACAAAGTTATCGGAGGGCGGGGGCGGTACGCACCAACAGCAACAGCAGCAGCAACACCATCATCAGCAGCAACAACAAGGCACGATGGCGGGCGCGGAGGAGGAGGAGGACACGGGCTCGTCCTTGGCGGGCGGTGCGCTGGCCGAGTTCCCGGTTAACGCGAGCAACTGCGCCGACGAGGCCACCCCCAGCAGCAACAACAACAACAACAACGCGGACATAAACGACAATCACCAGCTTCCGCAGTACCACCAGCATCACCCGGCGGAGGAACAGTCGTCGGGCTGCTCCTCCCCGGGCACGGCCAGCGAGCCCGAGATGTGCAACTCGCCCACGCCACCCAAGCGTCACAAGCTCCATCTGCTCCTGAGCGCCGTAGCCGTAAAGCGGAGCCCCGAGGCGGCGGACTACCTCGCGGCCGTGGCCAACGCCTACCAGTACCCCCAGCACCCCCAGCATCCCCAACACGCCCAGCAGCAACACCATCATCACCACCATCCCCGGACGAACTCGACGCAGGAACAGCAGCCTGCCAGCTCGTCCGAGTGCGGCTCGCCGCCCCTCTACCCCCATCACCAGCACCATCATCCCCATCACAATAACAACAACACGGTCACGCAGAACAACAACAACGGCACAGGTCCGACATCCGCGGGCAGCAAGCGCTCGATGGACGACGTCCTCAAGAGGCTCACCGGCAAGAAGAACAGCAGCGGCAACAACGCGCCCCTGTCGCTCGAGGAGGCCAACAGCAGGCGGACGACGCCGCCGCCCTCGTCGACGCCGACCAGTCATAATACATACAGGTTCGTCAACGTAACTATACTATTACTGTTTCATCAGAGCTTGTAGAACCTATCAAACATCTGATCAATATTCGCAAGGGTGGTAGGATTTATTTAAAATTGGGTAAAGACGCTTAAGTTTGGGAACGTAGAACAGGTTTTCGTCCAAAAACGGTATGCTAATTGGGTGGGTAATGTTAGTTCGATAGTCAAACGCTGGAATTGAAAATACGAGTATATTATAATTATGTTTAACGGATTTTCTACTTCGCTTTTTTTAATGCAGTTTTTATATATACTTTTTATTATCGTGCCGTTAATTTTGTCAGTAAATTTCTCTGAACAATGTTCGCGTTTGACGTTTTAACGACTGATTTGCTACTTGCTAAGAGAAAGCTTCTTTCGTTTGTGATGAACCTGTTACTTTGTACGTTGAAGCATAAAATTTTTAAAAGAATGACATTATTACACAAGCGATTTAAATATATATGCTAATTCACCAATTAAAGTTATACATAGTAAAGATTTATCTCAAAATTATTTAGTGAACATCGTGTTATTTATAGGCAATTAAACTAGCCGTTACGTATCGGCCATCAGAAAACTACAAACTTGAACGCGCACCGACACACTAATTGGCAAAAGAAAGTATTGTAATTGAGACGTTGGAAATTTACCCATCGCGCAATGACCAGTCGCTAAACCTTTTATCGTAATTTCGTCATTTCTCGTCGCACAAGTGGCAGCAACAATCAAGCACTGAATAATACGTTCATACTCTCAGCAGCCGGGAATTTCCCAAAAGTGGGTTAATGCAAATGTGAACGTGTACCACCGAACGACTACTACTAAATACTCCAAACGTCCACTTGAATCGTGAAATCGTAAAAGACCGCTCGATCGTAAAAAAGACGAAGCGAACGAATAACACGACTCATCACATAGTCAGAGGCCTATTAGGTTTATCAAGCGCGGTAGCAAGGACCCGTAATACCGGTTGACCAAAAAACAGTCGAGAAAAAGTGAACGGAGCTGCTGAATTGTGTCCGAGACGATAAGCCGCAAGTCAAATGCGAGAAGAATGCCAGAGAGAGTTATATATTTAGAAAGACGATGGCGTGTATTATCGGAGAGTAAGAGTAAGACAAGCAATGCGCGCGGGCCGATATGTAGGTGCAGGGGAGGCGAAAGAACCTTGCCGTATACAGCCGATAAGAAATTAGGCGAGAGAGAGAGAGAAGGCGCTATCATTTCGCCGTCTCGGTAATCGCCGTCACCCTCGCTCTCGCCATATATTATACGTCAACAAGCGGCTGTGTGAATTGCCAGCGCAATATAATAGTTGCTCTAATCGCTCTTATCGCCGCCAGCGTGGAGAAAGAGATGTTCATGTACTTTTTCTGTTGTCAATGCGCATGGAGAAACACTTTTTTCCTTGAGTGTCGCGATGCCTTTTTGTGAAGATAAAGACAAAAGATAGAGCTTTTTACGGCGCTGTAAATGCTTTCGGCTATTCTCGGAAATTGTTCTTCATAAAGGGAATAGACCAGTTTTTTTTTTTTTTTTTTTTTTTTTCTTCAAGAAAATGAAAAATTTCTGGGTCTGAAGTGTTTGCAACGTTGGAGTGCAAAGTAAGAAAAAAAATTTATTTTGTTTCAAAGTTAATACACTTATCGATTGATATTAATTTTCAGTTTAGTTTAATAATTTTAATTGATATTAAAAATTATTTCGTTATACTCCAACGATTCAAACTTCAATATTATAAAGATTGTTTGTTCCCGCGAATATCAGTAAAAATACTTGGTGAACTCTATTCTAATGTTATACGGTAAACTACGGAGAGCAAGAAGTCAATGGTTGATAAACAAAATAGTGACTATCAGGAAGAGTTTTTGATTATTTTAATTTATTCCGATTATCGCAAAGATATCATTATACGATGGTCCGATAACTCACTCTAAAACAGTACCATACTAATTATAGCTTTCACACGCCTCTACAATGACATAAATTTATCTGTCGTATAACCGAACACAAACGCACCATTGAATGGTAGGAAAAATTTATTGTCCTCTATATCATTGATCAAATCTTCCTATTTCCATCCCATATCAAGCGCGTAAATCACGTATTCGCGAAGCTCTAATTGATCCGTTACTCTGCTATAAACTCGTCGTCGCGCCTAGCAGTAGCTCGCTCGTCTCCAATTCGTGACGCGATACGGGAAGGAAGGAAGGGGGGGGGCATTGATAAAACGAATTTTAACGTTCAAGCTTGGCAGCTTGCTGTGCCAGGAGAGGAATAATCTCGCTCGCGGCGTCACGAATATTACATACTATACGAAGGTGACGCGTGCTGCGGCTTGGATTTCAGTCAAAACGCCACTAAGTATACCAACAACAATGGCCCGATACTTTTATAGCCCGACTTGTTCCCCGGAGACGGGTGGTTAAGGCCTTTTTGACAAATGGCGTGCAATGTTTGACTCTTGGCTGGCTATACGAGCGGGAGTGCATCGCTGAGAATAGTCAAACTGCTTCGCGACGATGCGGCGAACAATGTAGGAGAGGGATCGCGAACGCGCGAGTGCTAAAATTGGATGATAATAGTGTTATTGTTCCATTTTGCAAAATTAGGAGAGGATTAATAACAGCACTCTCTTTTTCATTAGCTTTACATTTCAAAACTTTAAATACATTGCAGACGTTTGAATATACTTAACAGTCGGTATCAATCGCGCGTATACTTAATATGTGCTGAAGTGATGAAAAAGATGGGTTTGAAGTTTGCATCGTTGGAGTGCAACGAAACTTTAGAAAATTTTTTTTATTTTTAGTTTTATATGTTATATTTTGAATTTTCTAATGTGTTTAGCATTTTATAGCATAATCCAACATCAAAATAAAGATTTCACTGTATCGTGCAAATTTTTAGCTGTTTTATTTATTTGTGCGAAATTATTTCGTTGCGTCCCAACGTTACAAACTTCAGATCCATTGAAAAAGATGTAGACGATGAAAAAAGATATCGCCACATTCATAATTTAACAATCCAATAATCACTCATTCCATTATCCCATCGATATATTCTACTAAAAAACGAATAGTAAAAAGATTGCTCGTTATATATACTCAACGTGGGTCTTTTCCTCATTGGCTATATATCCATCGCACCACTACAAGCTACGCTGTCGCGAGATCACTTACAAAAGTTGCAACTTTATCAGGAATACCAACTCTTGCAACGTAACAGCTATATAGCCGGTAAATCACGCTTCGCTGTCGAGACTTGTCACTGATCCGGATAATAAAAGCAATAAAATCTTCTCGGTACAATTAGACGCTACGAGATCCCCTTCCTCGTATCAACAATCAAATGAACACGAACAGTGCACGACGACCAGGATTAAAACGAAATCTCGACCCCTTTGTTTCCGGCCGGTTACAAGACGTACAAAATAAAAGGAACCTTTGAAGTACGTGCGCGTATAATTACGCAGAGAGAGAGAGAGAGAGAGAGAGAGAGAGAGAGAGAGAGAGAGAAGATTCCGATGAAAGCGGAACTCTACGTTCTTTTTGCCCTCGCTCTCTCTCTCTCTCTCTCTCTCTCCCTCTGTCTTTCTCTCTTTTCGTCTCTCTTCTCTTTCTCTTTCCCTACATGTGTCTTGCATTTATCACGCTCGCGGAGATTGCGCACGGCAGCAGCAACAGTAGTACCTCTGCTCGAAATCACATTACGCAGGCAGCGGCCAAGTCGAAAGAGACGGACACGGAGAGAAAAGGTGTCTAGAGAGAGAGAGAGTGAGAGAGCGAGAGCGAGTTAGCTATTTGGCAATTTGTCTCAGTCGGTTCGTGCGCGTCCCGGAAAACGGACAATAATAACAGATGAGGCTTTTGTCACTGACAGCAGGCAAAGAGTAAAACGCAGAAGTAAGGGTCGGTAACTAAAACATATCGATGCTTATCCAGTTTTTTTTTTAAATGATGTAAGCGGGAGACTTTTTCCTTCTTAATTCCCGCGGGAAAAGTATGTATATACGCGTGTAATATATGCGCGTACGTGTGCTGTGCGGAGATCTCGCTGCCCTAGTTTACGACGACGGGCGTGTTGCCGCCGGGCAAAGGGGCTTTTGTGCGCTGAGTATGTGAAGTGGTTTTTTTTACGAGAGAGGCCATTATTAGAAATTAATTTTTGTTGCGAAAAAAGGGGGTCGTATAGATGGAGATAGAGAGAGAGAGTCTTGGAAGAGTTCAAATTGAATGGTTTCTGACTGTGGCTTTAATTAATGAAGCGAAAAATACATATCGTAATTAAAAGAGAAGTCTCGTGACGCGGAGCATTTGACAAACTGATATTTAATCAGCTATTTAAATTAGACGGCGTGGCGAGCTAATTAATACCGCTGAATTTATTGGGCTGGATAGGTTGCTTTCAAGTGTTGGCTTGTTATTTGTTGCAGGAAATTAAAGGAAATAGTTTTTTTATGTTAATTTAAAAAAACTATGTTTACTAAAGCAAATAAAATATTGCTCAAATTCTTTTCAATAAAATAAAGTAAATTCATATCTATTGTTATTTATCGAGAATTAAAGAATAATTTTGTGAAAAATTTTCTAAATTGGAGTTAAATAATTAGCACATCTTCTGCTCTAACAATGTACAGGTGTCAATTCGAAAAGTTATATATCAATACGCAAATGTTGCTTTCTCTCATCCCACGTGTGTCCCTTGATATATACAGTCGCGCTTTGCTGCTTATGACGCTCGCGCAGCTGATGCGCGTACGCACACACTGGCCTAGATACGGAAGATTGGGCGCTTGGCAGCGCTCGGCGAAGGACTCAGCCTTGCAGCAGTGGCTGTGGCAGCCCAGGCATTCGCTCTTTCGCGCATTCTTCTCCCGTCGGAAAAAGCGAGGAAGATGAAGCATAGGGAAAGAAAAGAGAACGAGAGAGAGAGAGGCATGAGTATATCCGCTATACAGAGAGTAGCTGGCTGCACAATGGACGCCGCGCATCACTTATTCGTGGTCCGTTTTCCCGCGGCATAAAAGAGCCCTCACGCGGTATAAAAGGGGGTGGCCCCTGGTACTGCTCTGCTACTGCTGCCAGGTGGAGGGGGTCGGGAGGAGGAGGTAGCCCATCACTGGCGCAAACACTCGGCCCGGCCTACGCGAGATTGCGCGGCCGCGACCCCATCTATTATTCACTGGGCTGCGCGAAGCCCCCGCAGCAGCCAGTCAGAGAGAAAGAGACAGAGAAAAGAGAGAAAGAGTGGCCTGGACCACACCGGACGAGCGTATAATACGGGTCGCGCGAGACAAAACGCGAGAGAGAGAGTAGCGCTCACCTTTTTCTACCTTGTTTGTGTAGTACCAATGTGCCTGTTTCGTCTATTCATTGTTGAATATTATTGGAGTACGGGATTTTCATTTTTTACCAACGTATTGCAGAATATGAAAATTTTTAACCTTAATTGATCATGAATTATTTAAATCAGTTTTTTCTTTTACCAGGAAAATCAGTGGGGAAAAATAAGAAAGTTATATTTTTTTTGTTTTTTTTTTTTCAATTTGCATATGAAATTCAGAGTAATATCCGTTTTTTCAGCACGGATTATGAAAAAACACTTGTAGATATATTCTCATCAGGCATACATTGTCGATATCTAATGAACATTGATCAGCCATTAAACTAATCAACTGAATTGAGCGCGGCAGTGACTGTTGCCTATACTACCATTTCGCGTATACAAATGACATCGAAACTAATTCCACATAATGAATAAGCGAAGCGCTAATTAACTCGAAGACTGTTATACATAGATATTCATATATACACGGTGTCCAAAAAGTCTGGAAACACACGAATAATTCTCATGATTAAATACTTTTCAAAAATTTGAAGGT
>JAYJLV010000032.1:664409-709677 GCA_036873485.1 Torymus texanus | reverse complement strand
TGTCAAATTTCCTCTCGCTCTCTCTGTCTCTCTCTCTCTCTCTCTCTCTCTCTCTCTCTCTCTCTCTCTCTCTCTCTGCTTCTGTCTCTTGCGCTAGAAATTGTACAGAGAAAAAGGTTCTTTTTTAAGCTCTGCCTGTGCCTAATTTTTCATTTGCTGGCGTCGAGTTACCAGTTCAGTGTTCTATTTGCATATCCATTACAAGTTCACAAGACTACTTTTTTCATCCGGTCGAAGTAGAGATTTCATTTGATCGGAAAATCGATGGCTTGTTGATACGGGTTGAGTAGATAAGACCTTAAATTAGTCAGACATAAAATATTTGGTAAATATTCTAATAAAAAGCTTGCTTATTACTTTTTTTTGTAGTTAATTTTTATAAATAATGTTTGTTTCGAATTAAAATAAAACTTTACTGATAATTTTTCTCATCCTCCTCTATATTTCCATGAAAAGAGATCATTAAAATTTAGTTTTATCAAATTACTTATTATCATTAGTGTTAATTGAAAATTATACCGACACATCCGTATAGTAAAAGGTCGACCGATTTTGCAATGTCGTATTAAATTTCTGCTCCGTCGCCTGCTTTCCATAAACAAATCATTAGCACTTCAAAGACACGCACAATAATTCAATCGATCCGCAGCTTTTGCAGCTACCCGTCGTGTCTCTCTTTTTCTCCTCTTTTTCTCTCTTTCCCCTCTTTTTTCTTCTTCTTCTCGTGCAGTTGTATACTAGCGACAGCTCTGAATCCTTTGCAGCTGCGCCCATCCTTTGGAAAAGGGTGAAAGCTCACTGAGGCCCTCTCTCTCTCTCCCTCTCTCTCTCTCGTATCGTACTAACGCATGTAATTGCAACTAACCTCATTAAATCCGTCGACTCTGATGCTATTCGCGCACAAACTGCGCGCGCCCCCGTCTCTCTCTCTCTCTCTCTCTCTCTCTCTCTCAATTTCCCTCCGTTCTTGCTCTCTGTGATCCCCCACCCCGACCGACAAGCTTCACGCCGACATTTTTATCTCGTCTTTTTATTTCTGCGCGTTTCTCTATCTTTCTCTCTCTCTCTTCGCGTCTACGTCTGTCTTTTTATTTATGTCTGAGTCATCCTTCTTGTTGTTTTTTATTTTCTATAGTTGACCTCGGGCGCAATTGGTATCTGTATTTTCGATTCGAAATTTCGTTGTTGATGCACGCTTTATCTCTTTCATTTTACAGAGCTACAATTCGATGCGCGTATACGCGCGATTTTATAGTAATGGATATGTAGGATTTTCGGGTTGGTGGGAAGAGCGAAGGTAGAAGGGATCCATTAAGTAAATAGCCAGAATTATTTATATACGGTTTAACGAACATCATGTTTGATTTGACCTTGTTCGAAGTGCAGCCTCGCTTTAAAAGGGAGCGTATTTTTGTTGTACACCCGCGCCCGCGCGTATTCTGCCGGTGTATAATTTATTTGTTTGGCGCTTTGGCCGAATCAATAAAATTCTGTTTTTACGGTAAATAGATTTTTCAGAAGCGCGCGCATACACACGCGAACGCATACAAGCTCTCGATTTAATAAGTAATGGACGCGATGCGCCGTCGCGCTTTGTAAAGTTCGCATTATTTGCTTAACCGAGTAATTTCAAGTATTTTCGGTGTGCGAAATAAGTTTTTTTCATTTCATTGTATAAATATATATTTAGTACATGTTATTCAATAAATTGGTAATTACAAGAATTGACTTTATCTGAATAAATATATGTATAATAGAGCTTATGTCTGATTATATATAGTATACGATAACCAAAGTCCATTTCTTGCAAAGTTTAAATAACAATCGTAATATAAAATACTATTTTCTCTCGATAATTTAATAACGGTTCTCCAGAATGTATTGGACGTTAAATCAAATATAGGAGAGACCGTGAGTATAAGAGCAGTTTAGGAAGCTAACATGAGAGTTGGCGCATTGGTATCTTGGTCACGTAAGACCTCGATCGCACATCGGGTAGTACGAAGTCACGTGCGGTTCTTTCATTAATTTATCAGTTCTGGACGATCATCCCTTCTCGTAGAGCGAGATGAATTTCTGCTCGCTTTGCTTTGCCCTTCTCTGTAAAGCAAAAAAACAACTTTACTTTATCACACTCCGCTTTGAATAAATGACGATTTCCCTCTTTTTTTTCTTTATTTTAATGCATTTCAAATAATAGCCGCGCGTTCCAGTCCTTGAGACACACCCAAGCTATGATTAAATGTAATACGAAAAGCTTAACCGCGACTTAAAAAAACTTGAAGTACTTTCGCAGCTTTCGCGCACAAAGCACGCGCAAATAAAAAAAAAACCTACTCCCGTGCACGACGCCGAATAGTTAAAATTACCAGCGCGTACGTCGGTATATATACCGCCAGTGTGGAAAATGAACGTGAAAAATTACGACGTTAAGGGCGGATTAAGAAACAGTCGTAATTAAAATAAGCGAAATTATTCCCATTACACTCGCAGGGAAAGAAAAATTCCTTGAGAAACGTCAGTTCTCGACGGTAGCAGCGGCGCGTAAAAGTTTTCACGCTCGAAACACACCGGTTCCTTGTTCGCACAAACGAACGACTTTATTCGTATATTGTGCGCGTGTGTATATACGTGGCTCGTAAGAGAGAAAAAGTCATTACGCCATTAGACGGACTTCTTGAGGCAAGTCGGGGTCGCGTTTGATTTAAGGGCACGAGTAGGTGTGAAAAAGCTTATAATTACATGAAAGTCCCTTGTGCGACAGGCGAGGATTACAAAACGCTTATGCTCGTGTCCCTGCGTGTGTACTCGACGTAATACGATTGCGGCTGAGTGTACTTTTTCAGGCCTGCTGACACGACGCGCGCTCATTTTGTGGCTCTTTGTATATGCGTTGTAGGGACAAAAAGAGCCGAGTATATTTCAAAATTTTTCGTTATTTTGTTTTACATAAGTAAGCTATTTTTTATATTCATTTGCCAAAAATTCACCTGTTGTATAAAAAAAAGGTTTAAAATAATAGTAATATGGAGCAAGAATAAAAAGAAAAGTGAAAACAGAGAAAAATCTACATTTCATTTCCCTCATATTCGGAAAATCATAACACACAGCAGCAGCAACGGCAGCAGCTCGCAAAACAATCGAAATAAGAAACAAAAGGAAAATATCACACAAAACGGAACGAGGACAACGCGGCTGCAGCAGCAGCAGCATCAACAGTCACAGTAGTAGCAGCAGCAACAACAGCAGTCACAGCTCTGCTGTTCTTATCTAGCGCGTGGTGGTATTGTTGGCGCGGAGGTTGTTATAACTGCAGCGACTTTAGGCGCGCCGTTCCCTCATTGTCCGAGTGCCATACGGTGCGCGAGACTCTTCGCGCGAGCGAGCGAGCGACACACAGTGCTACCATTGTGTTTTTCACGCTCGTTTTTATTATCATTTTTATCGATCGCGTTCTCGCGCCACGCTCCCGATATATATACGTCGCGCATCAGCGATTGTCTCTCTTTCTCTGTCTCGCTCCCGCGTGTGCGCACACAATCGGCGCTTTCATTTTTTCCTCTCGCGCTCGCTCACTCGGTCATTTTTTTTTATCTGGCGTATAGCGCGCGACGAGTGACGAAGAAAGAGAGATGGCTGTGTATGTGTGTATGTTCGTTGGACTACTGTACTGAAAAAGAGAAAGACAGAGACTCATCTGGGAGACGAGCTCGCGGACAGTTGGATAATCCACAATGCTCGGTCGCTGTGTGTGTGTCTGTGTGTGTGTGTAACGTTATCGCACGATACTCGAAAAGTATGTACGCGGCTGTTTGTCGCGTATCGAACAATGCCTGGTTTGTTCTTTTCATATATACATTTTCGAAGCTCTATCTTCGGGAATTTTTCAGCTGCCGTTGCATGACGCAAAGGTTTACTTAATATAAACATTGCAGTTATATATTGTTCTTCATTAACTTTTCTCGTGGAACTAACATCCGCGCGTACCATAATGAAACGATTACAATAATGATGCTTTTGTTCAGTCTCTCAATGGTTCCCTAACAAAAAGAAGACTTTCACCTATGACCTTCGTACCTTGTATAGGTAAATCAGCCGGCCTTAAACACCATAGAATCTTACAGCTTACCATTCGAAATGAGCAACACAGCGAATAATACATCTTAAATCCGAATGAACATGTCAAGTCGAGCGCACCGGCACTTAGATCCTTATATTTACGCCGATAGACGAGCTCACGCGGGGGCACACAAATCTTGCGGCTGCAACAGCAGCAGTAGCAGCAGCAGGTCGCGGTGTACAATGGACCGCGCGAATCATAATGCGACAGATATATTGTCGTAAGAAGGGACGGAAATAACCGAGGCCACGGCTAAATTCATCCGTCCGTGCGCATGCGCGCGCTCGCGAATGAGAGGGAGAGAGAGAACACGCGCGTACATATACGCCACGAGATTTATATACGAGCGAGAAAGGCCGTTGCGGGTTTGTGTGTGCTCTTGAATCCAGATAGATGGCAATTATGCGCTCCGTCGAGGGACTTTTGAGAATGGAGGAACGGAGATCTGCACGTGAGAGCGAGATGTTGCGAGAGAATGGAGGAGCTTCAGGGGAGATGAATATGGTGGTGTAGAATTTCGGTTACGGAGTTGTTGTGCGATGAGAATTACTCTTAGTAATTACAAGTACTTGTCTATGATGATTTTAGTACTTTACAGCTATACAGCATACGTAATTATAATTACAATTAATACTAGTATACGTAAACATACAAGAAATAAAGAAAATAATAAATATATGTATTATAATTGATTATTGGTATATGTGCATTATAAGCCTATTTAAAACCAGCTTATATACAAGAGATATTCAACGAGGTCAATAACCAACCTACACCGCCTACGTTCCTTGCTAATTTACGAAAATTCATTAAGCTCCCGCAACACTGTTTTTGCTCTTCACACGAGCTTATTCATAGTGTTTCGCACACGGTCGAAGAGAGAGAGAGAGAGAGAGGGAGAGAGAGAGAGAGCGGATATATACCTTTACGACGAAAGGCGAGCAGCAAGTGTGGAACGCGTGAAAGAAAGAGGAAGAGAGAGAAAGAGAGAGAGAGAGAGAGAGAGAGAGAGAGAAAGAGAGAGAGAGAGGGGACAAACGTGGACGGATGGGGGAAGAAAGAGAGAAAGTGAAGATGAGCACGCCGCGCGAATTCCGTGGAACGCGAGCGCGCAGATCTGAATGAGTCCCGGCAGCAGCTGCTCTCTGCTGCTTCTCTGCGTTGCATTCCCTCGTCACCACTGTTAGTGCATTTTTGTTTTCATCCACAGCGTGTGTAGGTATATTTTTTTTTTTTTTTTTTTTTTTTTTTTTGCCAACGAGAGAACTTTTATTCTTCGTCACGCTCGTGCTTCTGTGATGCGCGTGTCATTTTTTGACTTTACTGCTACGATCGCGCCCTGGTGGTCCCCGCCTTTAAAAAGCACATTGTCAAGCTTAAAAAGCTTGGAATCTTTTAAGAATGAAATATTTCTTATTTTCCATTTTTTGTCGAGGTTGAGTATAGATACCACCAATATACCATTCTAATTTTTGTTCATTTTGATTAAACATTCTTCTATTGCTACCAAAAAGCATCATGGTTTCTTGCAAGCTCAGACATTATGTCTATTTTCTACACTTCATGTTTTCAAAAACCACGCGCGTTACTTAACTCACAGCAACCGCAATACACAGAGCATCATTTTGAAAATTCATCGCCGAGTAGTACAGCAACAACGACAGCAGAGCGCACTTGCGCAAATTTTGACAGCAGCACCCACAGAACCATGCGCGTGCTTTCAATTAAAAGCAAAAAGCCCAGCACGCGATCTTCTCTCTCACTCTCCTCGGCTGGCTACGGGCGAAATAGAATAATAAAAAAGTGGGCGCACGCGTGCGAGAGAAAAAAACGAGTGTGCTTTGTTCCGAGCGCGCGTACACAACGACTGTGGTCTCGGGGTGTGGGACAGAGAGAGAGAGAGAGAGAGAGAGAGAGAGAGCGGGGAGGGGAGAGAAAGACAGAGTCCCGGCACGTGCATCGTTCTCTCACATTATTCCGCGACCTCAAGTGGACTCCCGGCCACCGCGGCGGCTCTCCCCCTTCCATGCTCTGAGAAAGAGAGAGAGAAGAACAGGCGGTGGTGCACCACCTCACTCCTCTCATTTATTATTTTCCATCTTCCGCGCGCGCGAGCGCGTACTCGCTCTCTCCTTCGCGACCGTGACTCCATTCTCGTGCACGCGCGCGCGCACATACAAAATTAATTAAAGACGAGGGTGGAGTGAGCAAGAGAGCGAGCGAGCGAGAACGAGGGGGTGTTTATTATTGTGCCGCTCGCGGCTTCTCCAGACAATCTCTTTCCCTCCGTTTCTCTTCCTCCTAGCCTGGGGAGTGAGAGGGTTGAAACGAGCGTGCATTGTGATGCTTCAACCTCCTCTCACCGCATCTGAGTCTCCGCTCGCATATACATATATATATATATATATATGTATGTATGTATATATATAATAATAAACACAACTCTCTCAATATCTCATTTCGGTACTTACGCATCCTCTCATCGCCAATCTCATATTCATCTCTGCGTCGTCTCGTTTTTCTCGCTATTTTCCTACCCTTTCTCCCGGCCATTATAATTGTCTCTCCCCGTCAGCGCCGGTATCGCCCCGCCTTGTTAAGAATTAATCACGCCCCACGCTCGCCGGCGTCTGTTTTTACTTGTAAGCAAATTACGACGGATCGCCACGCAACAACGAGGGAAACAGGCAATCGTCACCGAGACGTTGTATGAGGCTGCTGTGTGTATAGTAATACGCGGGCTTTCCTTACAACGACACGGATCAAAGCAAGAGTCACAGTGTGAATGAACGACGAGTGGACGTGCGCGGTTACTAAACGCAATAATGACGTTTGCTTGCAGCGGCGAGTATATAGTAAGAGGCCTACCCTACCGCAATCGACGGCCGCTTCATTTCAAGTCGCCGCTTCCATTGAACGGAAATGCCTCTATTTAGGTGACGCGTTCGCGAGACTGGCTTCTTTTTTCTCTTTCTCGCTTGCGCGAGCGCTCGTTTTTAGTCGGGCCAGTTTAACCTGCTTAAATGCTATAGCTGTGGTATCGCGCGCAGACTGCCGGCTAAACTTTTCTGCGATAATGCATTCGCCAACGGGCAAGATATTATTTTTAGCGCATTTGAGAATGAGCTTTCCAGAGCGTGTTTCTCTTTACGATTGCTGTTCGTTATCGGTAATATGTATATTCGCATAATAGACATGAATACCGATTGTTGGCTGTACTGCGAAATTCAATATTAAACTAGTTGACCCGCATGACCTTAAAATCTAAAGAAGTCAATGTCTTATCACCTTTATACTATATTACAATCTGAAGAGCGCAATAAGACAAGAAAGGGAGTATTAACAAACAATAAAGTGATAAAATCCAAAGAAAGCTCACGGACGACAGATCACGAAAGAAAGGTTCTCGCAGTGCCCTTTTCCACGTAGAAAAGAGAGAGAGACGTCGTCGTTGGAAAATAAAGCTCACTCTCGAGAAACTGAACGACAACGACGAAAAGAAGAAAGTCCCTGTCGTCGGTCGCCAACCGCGTCGAGGACGAGTGCGGCGTGTGTGACGCGGGCTCTGGCACGCGGACGCGTCCCCTCTAGGGAGTTGACTCTCGGCTCTCTCCTTCTCTCACTCTCTCGGGGGCGAGGATAAGAAGCCGAAGACAATAATCCGGCTGACAGCGAGCTCCGCTGTCGCGGCTTATTTTCTCTCTCTCTTTCCACAGCTAAGTCGACTGACTCGCACGCGCGCTCACTCTCTTCGAACTCTCTGTGTCCCTCGTTGCGGGACGACTTCTTCTTCTTCGTCGTCGGCGGCATCGTCGTCTTTGCTCTTTCCTTTTTCCTTCCGCTCTTCCCTCTTTATGCTTTCAGACGTTTCAGAGCCGTGGATAGAAAGACGAAGAGATGAGGTGAATACTCCTCTTTTTTCTGTGGCCTTATTTTTCCATTCCTCGCGCACACATAATTTCACACTGCATTTTTTCGTGTTATTAATCAGTCAGATTTCACTGATTAGGCGGGGATTGAATATGGAAATATATCTGTCGACAACGACATTTTTTTTTTCATTGTTGGATTTAAGAATAATTTTCCTACATTTGGCCTCGTAAAAGTCTCGTCGAATTTGAGTATTTATTGAGTTACAAATAGTGTCTTCTGCTGGTCTCTGAAAGATTAAAAAGAGGAATGACATCTGGTGTCACTCGTCGATGAGAAAAGAGCTTATGAAGACATTAGTGTCTCATCGACTGATCTGCTTCTAGTTCTTAGGCCAATACCTCCTGTACATTTAATGGATGAAAACATAATCCGTTGTAATGCGCTTCTTCTAGGCATTTTTCCCACAACTATTTGAAAAAATTAAATAAAAAATAAACTATCCTATATTTTTATGACAAAATATGAGACATTTCAATAAATACCAAAAATAATATTCAACTTTTGCCAATACCAACGACGCGTCATACCCCAAACTGGAGTTCGAATCCCCATGAGAAATACGTTCGCACGTAAATCCTCACGACGACGTGGCAAAATCACGAGAGACAGACACTCTCTCTCTCTTTTCCTCACACTTCAGACGGAAATACATATGCGTATCAGAGGCACGCACGCATAATCCATCGAACAAAAGCGCGCTCTCGAGTACGAGAATGTAGTCGAAAAACAAACACAGGCGGCCGCAGCTATATATTGGCCTGCGATCCCGAGTGGCTCAGGCGCTGCTGCTCTTCAGACCTTTGCCGTCGCTCCCGCGTGAACTTTTCACAAGCGTCTTCTAATTTAACACTCCAATAAATTCCGATATACTTACGGGAGGGAGAATACAAGGAGCTCGCGTGTGCTCGTAGCATATGTGTGTGTGTATATATATATATATGTCGCATACTTGCGATACCGCGGGGGAAGGAAAAAATTGTTCAAAGACTTCGGGACGTTTGTTCTCAAGATTCGCATTATCTCGATCGAGTAGCCGTGGCGGCAGCACGTTGGAGATGACGCGAGCTTGAAACAAGACAAAGTCGTCTTTGTAGCCTGAGCTTTGGCTTCTCGGGACGTACGCGTGAGAAAGATATTGCCCGACGAGTAGAAGAGAGATCTTGGACTCTTATAATATGCCTCTCCACCTCTTGCGTCTGTTCTACATTCTGTCTCACTCTTAACTTTTTTCATTCTCTCTTGTCGCGCAACATGTTTCTTTTATCGCGAAGCTTTTAACGTCAGGCGATTCACATATTGTCTTGTCAACCGAATGTTTTTCCATTTTAAGTGCTTTGTTAAAACATTTTTATTTCGTTTAACTTTTTAATCACTGCCACTTTTGAGAAAGATTTTTATTTGACGATTAATGCACTGGATATTATTTTTGTTCAATGCCTCGATATGAATCCAATAATCATTCACTGGAGATATGCTGCTTCTTCGAAACTCTAACGTCCTCCTTCAAAGCGAATCCATAATCCCTCTGCAGAATGCCAGTATACTTTAAACACTGTATTCTCTTTCCTCTGTAACGCGTCCATTCATTCATTCACTCATACATTAACTCATTCATACTCTGTATCGCGATACATGTATATCCACACGTTATATACACCGACTGTAACGACGATTCTCTGATTTTGCAAAACGATACAAAGTAGAGTTCATTCATACTGCTGGGTAAAAGCGGCCGATTCTCCTCGCGAGCAGCGTGTATCGCGATGACGTTCGTTGAAGATCGCTTTCGAGAAGTCATTTCGCGTGGGGAGGGCGCATGAGAACACACAGCTAATCGCGATTTGTTTGCGTACGTGCGAAGTCGAAATATCAAAAGGATTCGGGATACTAGCTTGGCTAAGATGATAATAAACAGTGTGAGTTGATAAAGTTAGCTGAAAATATCGCACTGCGGGTGAAATTTACGAGGTAAGCGAATGTTAAAGTACACAGATAGTTACAGAGAATATTTTTGCGAAAGAAAACGTGAGTTTATTGTTGGAAATTTATTATTTCATGGCAATCTTCGGCTTAATCACAATCATGTCATTTTAATAATCTGTATTATTCTTTCAAAGCGGTAAAATAATGTTGTATGAGTATAATTGTTGAAATTATGAAACTTCTCATATCAATAAAAAATAAGTCTTTGATAAGACGAATTTGAAGTATAAAAAACTTCGCTCGAGTGCGATATCGGGAATAAAGTAAACTTTGTTTTACGGTTTTGTCTCGCTCGGATAGTGAAGCGGCAATCTTCATTGAACTCGAAGATGATGACGCGCTAATCCATTTTTTCTACATTAAACGCCGTTCGATATCACCCGACTGACCTCGCTTTACCGATCGACTCCTACAACGTAACCAGCGAAATAGCCGAGCGTTCGATTATTAGCCTCGGCATTAATCGATCGCAATTTGCTCGTCATTTCATTACTTAGTATACAATACGGCTCTACGATTGTCGTTCAATTTAGATCGATAACGCTGATATTTTCTCAAATACATATCGCAATTAAAATCAAAATAAAACATCACTTTGTAAGTTCTCCCCTTTTGTCCCACGGCCGCAACTACATCGCGCGCACTTGGTCTCGAAATATATAGACAAGCGCAAGAATTAGCTGCAAGCGTACTTAAAACGGTAAGCGCGAAGCTTCCTATACATATATACGCATACAGAGTGCAAGCTCGCGCTTCCTATACGCAGGCGCAAATGAGGCGCAGGCCGAGCGCGAAAACGCAGTGCGCCTCGGTAATTTCTAAACGAAGAGGAGCACGCATATGCGATGAGCTCGCTCGCGCGCAAGAGTCATAACCGCGCGGCGAGCGAGCGAGCGAGCGATTACGGCGGTGGTGGGCATGTTTCGGTAATTGCGCTGCTAAGTTTAGGCGGTGCAGTTGGCGTCAATGCGCGGATGCATATTCAGAGCGGCCTCTCTCTCTCTCGCGAGCGAACGAGCCTCTCTCTCTTTCTCTCTCTCACTCACTCGCCCCCAGTGTTTGTGTGTGTGTGTGTGTGAATGGAACTCGCGAACGCGCTCTGGCAGCACGCCTGTGTTTATATTTAGCTACAGTGGGCGGCATGGCTGTCACGGATACGTATCATCGGCATAACTGAGCCTCGCTCGGATGAATAATGAAGTTTCATTGGCCCTCGCGAGCTTGCGCGCGTTCGTGTTCCCCGCTGGATTCTCTCTCTCTCTCTCTCTCTCCTGCGCGTGTGCTGCGATGAGCGCAGTAGCTCTAGCGTATAAAGCGAGTGCGCCTGACCTCCCCGCCTCTACGAGTGCGCAGCTGTTGACGCTATACGCGCGTGCGCTCTAACTTTTACTATAGCTCGGTGCAAACATTTTGCCAGTTTCAATTATCCCGGTTGTAGAGATATAGAGCCTCGGTCTCTTATAAAAGTGTCAATATTTAAGGAACCTCATATATTTCCAACTTTCTATTAACATATTATTGCTGAATTAGCATTATGTTAACATTATTATTCGCTTGGAACTTATGTAGTTACCAAAAAATCTGCTAAAACGCTAAATAAAATAATAAATTGGCTAGAAAACAAAATATTCCTATGTAAAACAAGTCTTATAAAACAATGCCTGTCATTCAAAAGCTCGGCTCTACGTTAACGCGAGCTTTCAACGATCGGCTTTTTCTGCGCCTCCTCTCGTCGGTATTTTGGCGCGCACGACGACCACGTCGACGACGACGACGACGACGTCGACGACGACGACGAGAGCGAGGCATCAACACAAAAGAAAAGACGCCACTCGCATTGTGGGTCAACGCATTGTCACGTCACGACAACATATTCGCGCTGCACCTGCCGTGCGTTCGCTGTCTCTTATTTGTCTCCCGCGACGAAATATCAAAGAGGCGCGCGAGCGCGCTAATAGAGCCGGACATTGTACTGTACTGCAGCCGCATCGTGCTGGCTTACAATTACAATCAAAGCGGAAATCTCGCGCGGTTGCTGTTATTAGATATACGAAAGCAACGGAGATAGGCGCGCTATTTTGTTTTGGGTATAGTGCGCTGGAGAGAGAAGACACCGCACGCGTGTGACAGCAGGCAGATCGATTGCGTTTTCGAGAGTTTTTGGGGTGAGGTATTTTCACTGTGAATGAGACGAACGTAGAATGGAGAGTATTATTGTACTAGCTGCGACGCGGTGTTTCACAGTCGGCGGCGTGTTTGAATGTACCGTTGCTTATAGGAATTCTTCAATGGAACTGATTTTCCTTTAAATCTTATACTTTGGATTTACAATTTTTCGTCAATTTATTTAGCGACAAATCACATTATTATTATTTCCCTATAATCTTATATACCGATGTGGTAAAAGCCTTTCGTATCAGTAAAACATGTAAATAAGTAACGACAAAGTATTTAGAAAGTCAATAAAATTTCTCCATGTTACGTAATGTTACAAATCAGGTTTAAAAGACGCATGATTAGTGAATGAATATGCACCTTTTTTTTTTCACGAAAGTACAGTCCTAAGATTTTGAACATATATTTGGATTATAGCCAGGCCACACAATAATACTACGCTACGCATTAAATTATTGTGATATTCTATACAAGGAACGTTTGCGCCATCTTATTTACATGAAATTCTTGAGATCTCATGACTAATATCGGTAAAACAAAAATATACAGAAAGTTAAAATCTAAGTTATAATTGTGTCAAATTATAAGCCCCAGGTGACTAATCCATTTTGTAGTAACTATAATGAAATAAATTTCTTCAAGATACTTTCTCATACAACCCGACCTCTACCGATGAAAGTCGGTATAAAAATTCAAAGTATCCCGCAGCAATGTATCCCATAAGCATAAATGACCACTTTGTCATACTAAATACTCGTGTTTAATTCTCGATGAAATAAATCTAAGGTGTATTATCATTTGGTATCTCTCGTTTTGTTTACAGTCGTATCCGTCACTCGTGGGCGTCGAGCTACAGAAGCAGCTGGAGCTGCAGCGACTGCAGACGGAGCACCTGAAGCGTCAGCACGGCCACATGATGCAGTTGAACATCCAGGAGCTGCAGGCGCAGCTCGCCAAGGGCCAACTCGGCATGGCCGGTCCGCAGTCCCTCATGTTCCTACCGTTCCTGGAGCAGCTCAGGAATCAGCAGGCCCCGATGCCGCCGCCCACCTCCACCGCCACCGCTGGTAACAAACACATCAATTCCATCGCTAATGTGAGTACATATGCATTCTATTCTTTCTCCCCTGAAACCGAACAGTATATTCTGAAAGCATACCCTTGCCATTTCAGATGATAAGCAGCCATCGCGAAGGTCCCAGCTGGGCGACCGCTCACCTCACGCAGATGTCCCTCGAAAAGGAACGTTCGCCAACCCCGGTGTCCACGGCCGCGTCGGTACAGCGGCCAACCGCGACGACACCGCCCCAGCCGCCGGCCGTCGTCGTGCCCCAGGACCCGGACGCGCCACTGAACCTGAGCAAGCCCAAGTCTTCGTCGGCGTCGTCCTCGTCGGCGGGCGGCGCGACGGCTGGCTCGTCGCCGAGCAGCGACGCCGGAGGCGGACCAACGGGAGCAGGCCACCACGCCGGCAGTGGTCAGCAGCACCAGGAGCAGCCACTGGCTGCCACGGCGCCCAAGCTGCTCCCGTCTGGCATGCCGATGCCCAGGAACTACCTGCCGAGCATGTCGTATGCCGGGCTACCACCGCATCTCAATACTCTGACCCAGTCGAGTGAGTATTGCGTTTTACAAGAATATATTTTACTGATGTAATAAAAAATGTTTTGCCTCCTCCTAGAGGAAGTTTTGTGATAGTAATTTTTTTAATTGTTGTAAAAACACGTTATAATGGTTTTCCGTGATGTTAGGAATCAAAATACATGATTTTTGAAAAATGTCTGTATGGATATGTGTGTGTGTACGCCTTTTGATTGGGCCGATACGTTTTTGTTTTATTTCGAATTTCCGATTTACCCAAAATTTATTTTTACTTTTTTTAATGATAGGATCGAGATATTTTAATCGGATGGATAGCATTCAAAAGAGGATTAAAAGACCTATATTTTCTAAAAAAAAATTTTTTCTTCTTAAAAAGCTTATAACTCCCAAACTAAATGGTCAATTTTTTAAAGAAAAATCATGATAATGAAGAATATAAATAGCTATAATCTGTAAAAATTTGAATGTATTCTGTGGGTTAGTTTTTAAGGAAAAAATTGAAAAAAGAAAATAATGAATTTTGTCTGTCCAATGATTACGGAAGTAACTTAACTTAATCACTCAAAATTTTTGGGCAAAATGATTGGTCCATAAATTTTCGAGATATTTGAAGGTAACATTTTTTAAAACTTTTTTTCAAATCGCAATTTCTCGATAACGGCTCTATTTATCTAAATCGGATGGATAGCATTCGAAAGAGAATTGAAATACCTATTTTTTTTAACTATCACGGTTCTTTTGTTACTAACAAAAACGTAAAAATTGTAAAAGAAAAAAATGAGTTTTGTCTGTCCAACGATTGCGGGAGTAAAATTGTTTTATTCGCTTCAAAATTCCTTGTAAAGGTAGATTATGGATAGCTCTCGGCGGTTTTTTTTCCTCAAAATCAATATATCATAAATTTCAGAGATATTTGAGGTCACGATTTTTTTAGCCTTTTTTTTTAAATCGTAATTTCTCAAGAACGGCTCTATGTATCTGAATGGGTAGCATTTAAAAGAGTATTATAATACATATATTTTCTAAAAAAAAAAATTTCTGGTAATTTGTATCATTAAAAAATTACTACAATTGTCAATTGATTTTTCTTGATATTTCTGCCTGTATGATTGTTTTTCCCAGCCTAAAGTTTGAGGAAGCCACCGGCCAATGAATTGGCAGCGGTTTTTTTATCATGATGATATATGTACATAAATAACTTTTGATAAAGGCCTGACTAGATTTTGTTATTACTACTTAAGCTTTAGATTCGTTTTTATATCAATATTTCGGTATTATTCAAAATATACTTTGTAATCAGATAGAATGAAAAATATTAGAAAAATTTTTTAGCACAGCAATAACGTTCAGCAGGCACGTCACTGAAAAACTATTTAGATCTCCTAGTGCCTATACGAGTGCTCGCTGTACAATTTTCTTTTTATTTCCCCTTTGACATAAACAAATATAAGTAGATAAGTATTTTCGATCCCCAACTGAGCCAGCCCTATTCACTTTTGCAGTAACGATAATGTCGACGAAGGAAGATACGGGCAGGGACGGGTCGTCCAGGGCGGTCGATCACTTTGCGATGCACGTCGGTATGTATGGATTGGCGCCGCCCAGCTCGGGTGCAATGGTGCCGGCCTCGCCTCAGCAGTCGGGCCCGACTTCGCGGCAGCACAAGCACTCGGCACCCCAGTCGCGGGACGAGCCACCTCAGGACGATGCCGACTTTCTCTCTTCGCCTCACCGTGAGTATACAATCTCGCTTCTCTTTCCACAAAAATACGTTTGATTGGTATGTAATTTTAATTTAACTTTTTAGTGTGGCGCGACTCAGGCTACAAAATACCAGACGATATCGCAGAAAAAAGTTTGTTGCTTGTCATTGATAAATAAATATTGCAATTTAACAAGTGTAAAGAGTAAGAAAATAATGTTTTAATGTTTTTCTTTGTTATAGCCAAAATGGTAAGGCAGCAGAAGAGGGAAGGCGAAAACAAACCACATATCAAACGGCCAATGAATGCCTTCATGGTATGGGCTAAAGATGAGCGTAGGAAAATTTTAAAGGCTTGCCCAGACATGCACAACTCAAACATATCTAAAATACTCGGTGAGTAAATACTTTCGATACCTTTAGTAACAGAATGCACGTTAAAGAAGGAACGAAACTAATTGAGACTGATGTTCGCCGACAGGTGCTAAATGGAAGGGGATGTCGAACTCGGAGAAACAGCCGTACTACGAGGAGCAGTCGCGGCTGTCGAAACTGCACATGGAAAAGCACCCGGACTACAGGTACCGACCGCGCCCCAAACGCACCTGCATCGTCGACGGCAAGAAGATGCGCATCTCCGAGTACAAGTCCCTAATGCGCCAGCGCCGGCAGGAGATGCGGCAGCTCTGGTCCCGGGACGGAGGCACCGAGATGGGCTTCCTATCGCCCGTCCAGTCGGAAATGGGCCTCGGGCAGCAGCAGCAGCAGCAGCAAGGCGGCGGCAGCGCAGGACCCTCGACCCGGCCCTCGGTCTCGCCGCCGGCGCTGCTCAACGGGGGCGCGGCGGGCCCGAGCTCGGACCACCCGTCGTTCTACTACCCCCAGGACAGCCTCAGCCCGACGGACTCGGTCAACCTCATGAACTTCTCGCCGGATAACTCGGGCTCGATAAGCGGCTACGCCAGTCCCCGGCAGCATGCCGACGAGGATTGAACCGTGGCTCCGGGTCAGCCAGCGAACATCTGGCAACCCGGAGCAGCCAGACTCGGAGGCCACGATCTCTTCTGGTAATGGCGAGCCATCTACCGGTCACTCTCTCCCTCTCCCCCTTTCTCTTTCTCTTCGTTCTCTGTCCCTCCGGTCGCCCGTCTCCACGGATACGCCGCACTGTGCGTCGCGCGCCCAGGAGACTGCGCCACGGTTCTTCCTCTCTGGCCGCGACACGACCGCGACGGAGCGAGCGAGTTTCCCGCGAGAGATGCGCTATCTCTCGGTGTGCCATGTACGCGCGCGTGCGCAAGTGCGGAGACTATTCCTGACGGAGGGCGGACGTTTCCGAGTGAACGACGAGAGCCAGTTCTTGTAGCTATTGGCTAGTAGATAAAGTGACGAGCGTTACACAGTGTATAAGCGGTGGTGGAGTGAATTTGCGGGGAGATTCGTACAGAGAGCGAGTAAACGGGGGCTTCCCTCGACCGCCTCGGCGCTAGAATAGGAAACAAAATCAAACAAACACTCAAGGGCCATCGTTGCTAAGATTAGGCGAGGCGAAATGAGAGGAAGACGAAAAGAAAGTGTTGTAGTTAGCGTGCGCATTGAAACGTTTTTTTGTTTTTAGTTAGGGCGAACCGGCGAGGCGTCTCGCCTTTTCAGTGAATGATAATCAAAAGTGCAACCAAGACGAAACGTACATGTGATAAGGGACTTTCTCAGCGTCACACGCGTATTATACACGTTATAATAGATAATGGAGGTGAAGCTTATGGGACGTAGAAAATTGCGGAGACGAATAGCTGCTTTCGATCTACTTTGAGCGAGGATCGAACACATGTTACGGGGATAAAGGGACGGTTGATGGAGAAAAAAATAAACGGCACGGCAAATGGACACGCATCCTTATTCGACGGGAAATAAGATTGCGCTCGGCGTGTATTGAGTAGCGTGCATGCCAACCGTTTGGGAAATAGGGGAGTTGCTCGCGAAATTTCGGCTCCGCGCTGCGAGGTGAGGCATTTCTGTAAGAGTAAGTTTTGCGAAAGAAAAACACGATAAAGAAATCTCTTTGACTTTTTGGCTAATGAAGTAGAATTAAAGGTAAAATAATATAGCACTTCAAATGCGTTCGGGACATTTGGCAAAACTTTCTCGACCGACGACGAATCTTGTTCCTATACCTACCTTGGTGTCCGCGAGAAAAGGACACGGGGGCCAGAAAAAGTCTGCATTCGCGAGACCGCGAATCACCCTTTCGAGAGCCAGGAGGACTGGCCGAGTCTTGTTTCGCAGCGTTATTACACGTATATATACATATAGACACATACACACACACACATACACTCGCTCACCTTAGACGCGTAATAGCACACGAATGTACACTTATGCAAATTCGCATCATCATTTACACATGCATCACAGCATCCGAACCATTTGTCTATAATGTGCTCGGAATGCTTCTGCTGGTTTCACTTGCGATTAATCGGAAGCGTATTTAATTGATACTTATGATAAATAATTTTGGTGATTGAAACGCACTTGTTTTCGACTAAAAAAATTATTTTATTCGATTTCGGTAAAAAAATAAGCGACTCATCGTCAAGTGAAATGGCATTAGCATTCTAAATTTTACAAGCTAGGTAACTATTAGTCCGAAATCCGATAGGGCGGGAAGCAAAAAAAAAACGAGGAGGGAATTCCGAACAAAGAGCAACCACGACGATTCCATGCGTATTTCAAGCGCACCTTAGTACTTAGAAGAAAAGGTAAAAGAAATTTTCGATATTAATTTATTGAGCCCTTGGACATTCGAAAACAAGAGTCGTGAAAGAGAGCGAGGATGAGAATGCAACGAATCACGCGAAAGAACGAGAAAAAGGAAGGCAAATGAGCAATGGCATTGAGCTACGGGATTGATATTGTTACGTATTCGTACGATTGAGATTCAGTGTTACTTGTTTAATTAGACGTGAATTCATATCGATCGCAAGTGTCACGCGATGTCTTTCTCATTGTTTTTTTTTCTTTTTTTTTATGTTTATGGAGAACGTTCTATTACGTTCTGGTTTTTGTTTACTTTTTTTTATCTACCATTAATGGTATACACGTGGACAGGTTTTTACGATAATATTTAAATTTCGATCTTATTGGCATCTTATTGTTTATTACACGTATAAAGTGAAATTTTATAAAATGTGTAGTACGCATGTACATAAATAGCTTTTTCATAAAATATCATGACTAGCAAACAACTTTGAAGATTAAATAATCACTTAAAAGTTGAAAATTGTTCAGTTCGGTAATTTAAAAATTCTTTTATGACTCAAAAGAAACTTTGTTGGTTTGGAAAATCAATGGTAATGCTGAGGATAATATAATGTCATGGCGTTGAGAAACGTTAGAGAGTTTGATGTGATATATAATAAATATTTATGTGCCAAATAGCGTTTTTTCTTGCATTATCAGGACACAATATAAAGTTAGTTTGAATTAGCCGTATTATAAAATTGATTTATCTTTTAGACGGAAAAAGAGAACTAGTAACTTTGTCCCTCATCCTCCCTTTCTCTCTCGAACCTTGCGTCTCTTACGATTTACTTCGCATCTCCCTTAATTTATATGTAACCAGTGCAATTATAGAGTATATAAACAAGGTACCTAATATAATTTTTACAAAGAGAGCCAGTATCCTCGATGAGAGCGAAAAGGTGCACAAAAGAGAGAAAGATAGCTCGCCACGAATAAAGTGGCAGGCGCGCGAGCGATAGAAAAATCAAAACACAGAGGATAGGGTTGAATGAGAAAAAGAAGCAAATAACGCCACCAGCGTGTCGAGTGGCAGGCGGGATAGCTTAAATGTTGATAATAATTTATTTTATGTATATAATGGATTTGTACAATGGGCCACGGCCGACGCCCGGCGCGCGATGCGACGTTATTATATAATGATGATTAAATATGTAGGATGGGTGTGAGAAAGATGAGAAAACGATGGCGGCTTTAATGCGTCGATATTACTACGATATAATTAATGTACAGTGTAACTATATTACTTGTGATGTACCTATACGTAGCTGTATGTGTAAAATTATTCGAGAAGTAAACCTTATAAGCTATATATATATATAAAAAACATATTATATATATATATATATATATATATATATAGTACCGTTACTCATTGAATGACAAAAACTCTTATTGCTTATATTGTCATTATTTGCTCTGCTGAATGATTATTTTTATTATTATACTATTATAAAATTATTATTATTGATATTATTATTATTATCATCATTACTCCGTCAATATTGATACCACTTTTATTATCATTTTTAACTTTTTAATTGTCCCTAGCGATTGAAAAGAAAAGAGCGGTTGTACGTGCCAGTTTTTGTTGTGAACGACGGAATCGAACGCAGATACGCTGCTCTCGGATTTCCGACGCTCAATTATGTCTCTGCGCTACTTTTGTATTTCGAATTAAACTATTGGGTGTCGACTTATGTACTGGATACTTTTTAAGTTTTATGATAGTGTTCTAAATCGAATCTTCATTATTATATGAAACCGGTGTTTGCAAGGCGTTCGACAGTTGCGCTTCCTGTCGAAGCAAATAAAATTTTTATTAAATCTATAACTCTTTTAATTTAGTTTAATATATGAAAAAAATTTGTTTTGTAATTTTTAGTGTTAATAAAATGAATCGCATTGCTTGTAAGAGAATGTTTTTAAATATTTAATAGTATGTAATTAATTTTTTTATGGAAAAAATCTGTTGACTTTTTATAGTTCAATAGCTTTAAATGTTTAGTTAAAAATGAATGCGGCTTTAAATTGATATTTCGGCACACGTGTCAGTGTTATTAAACAATTTCATCCGACGCCTGATAGTTTTGGTTTACTCTGTAAGATCGTAGACGACATTTATAAGATAAATATATAAAATATACAAAAATTTTTTCAAATTTCTATTTTTTTTTTTTTTGGCCAGATCCTCTATCGCCAGTCGTAACTTCCAAAGAACAGTCCTGTCGCGAGGGTATTATTACCATAATTGTTAATGAAAATTTTACTGTATTTTAATTATTTATTCGGACAAAAGTAAACGTATGTAAAAGTACAGTTTTGTATTATAATTAGTTTACTAAAAATTAAAGATATTTTACATGTAATTTTTCTTTATTTGTTGTTCACGCCCCTCTCAATTATAATTCATATCAATTTGGAAAACGTTTGTAATACTAAACTCATTTATTGCCAATATTAATCAACAAGTTCATCAAGTATAAAAATATTGATGATAATCATCAATCACAATAATTTTGTATATAATCAGCAAAAATGTTTCTTTTGTTTAGAGGAAAAATGACATTACAATATAAACATAGCGTGAAATTATATTTCTTATTGTCTGAATTTTTACATACATTTAATTTTGTTTACTATATGAATGAGAGGTGAAAAGTACTCAAGGAGCGAAGGACCTGCCAATTTCGCATTTTTAATTGTTTTTTCTTTTTATAATTTTCTCTTATCACTTTTTCCGATGTGCCATATACATACAATTCCACTGCTTCCTTTTTGCAATCAATGACATCGTCGTCTAATTTCAGAAATGTAGAGAGGAAGAAACGAAAGGATAAGGCATACAGAAGTGACATTTTTCACGCCGCTGATGTAGCAAAAGTCGCGTTTATCATGTTGATTCAAGGCAAAAGTAAAAGGCCGGTTGTTCACCTTTTCAGGGCACCTCCGTTGTTTCTCATTTTGTTTTTCGTACAACGCTCCAAAAACGAACGGACGGAGAAAATTTGTAATTACTCGCAACTCGCCGTAGTCAGTCAGCGCACTCGATAGTTAGGATATTAACGACGAAACGCACGGCTGCTCTGTCTCTGAGCTCCAAACTGTATAAAACGATTATATAGGGATGAAAAAAAAAAATAAACATATTGTAAATCGAGTTCACGCTAATACTATCTCCCATAATGGAACGCCTAATGCATTATTTAACGAATAAAAAGAGAAAAAGAGCGATGATACATACCCAAACACGAACTAACACACAGTTCTCTCAGATATTCCAAGCATTTCACTACTTCGTTTACATGTGCGTTGTTGTTAATGGATATAAAGAACTAAAAAAAGTATAATAAAGTATAATGCTTTACCGAAAAAATTCAAACATAGTTTATAAGTAATAAACACACAACGTTACTTCTAGGGACATGTGTGCATAACGAAAGAATAATGAAAACAAAACCGTGTATATAATTGTGCAGAATCGAATGAGTGAGTGCGAGTGCAAGGGTGATATGACTTTTGAAGCGGCGACACCATTGACATTCTCATATGGCCACCTTAACACTTGTCCTGCGTTCTGTTATCTTATTCTTTATTAGCCTTAGATAGTCTTGGGTTTTTATACATCGACTAAATGAAATTAATAAAAAGTATAATATGTACATGATCAAAAAAGACGGTTCTTGTTGCGGTGGTGCTTTGCTCTCGACTTTTCTAAGCTCAACGCGCAAGCTCGAGATTATTGTTTAGCGTTTACGAAACGTGGTACTGAGGGTCATTATCTTATTTACGCACGAGCTATGAGTGTTAAGGTGAACCGGAAAGCGAAAGACGAAAAAAAACGTATATTATAGTATGTGCATTGGAAAAGCCACCACTAGGAATCAATCGTCCACTTTTAAATTCCTCGTGTTGCAAAGTGCATATTGTGACATACACATTTAAACTTTATCGTTACACGAGCAAAATAAAAACACTGGTCCGAACTGACATTTGTACTAAGCAAGTAGTCGCAATCAACACGTGCATATCAAAATCAGATACACAGTACACGCGCGAAAGTTGGCTGTGAAGAAAGATTTTGTTGATTTTGCACTTGTAATTTCGAGTTTTTTTTTTGAGGAAATGTTATTAAATGATAAGAGGGCAAAACGAATAAATGGATAAGTTGCCATTGACGCCGAGTAAACGAAGCGCAGCTTTACATACCGTTTAATCTAACTTTCCTTCGAACTTATGTACTAAAAGTAATAAAAAAAAAAGAGAAAAGATTTTATGATCCTGGATGTGACTTTTCCCCAAGGATAGTAACATCCACAAAATGTACTGTATTGCATAGAGAACAGCACTATTATAAACATAGATATATCATTATATTTATTATAATAATTTAAAAGTTAGGTAATCTTTGTTGTTTGTATTTTACAAGCGTATTCATTATTACATATAAATAAATATCTATATAAATCACTTGTGTTTTCTTTTTTTTATAAAATAAATCACTTTATTTATACAAAACTATCAACTATTGACTTTAACAAAGTCACTTGTGGTAACGTACATACATCTGCAACAAAAATAAAGTATCTTCAATGCAAAATTCATTTGTTCCTAATTTTTTTATAACTTCTTGTACTTTTTCCAACTGCAATTTTTCGGATGGGGTCATCATTTCAGCAATCTAAAATAAAATAATATTTTTGAAATAAACTAAAACGATAAAATTTATTATTTGACATATACCTCAGCTAATTGTTCTTCAGTAGCTCCATGCTCTCTTAGATTACTAGTTAACGTTTGCATTCTTAATTGCTTATCAATCATTCTTTTATTACTACTTATTTCATAATCTCTTCTTGTAATTACATTATACAGTGCATGATAGCAATGTTCTATTGTCATCTTTACAACATGGTTGAGGTCAATGTGAAATAAAAAAAACACCTTTGTAGGAGCAGTAGCTACTCCAGCTTTTTTCAATTCCTGAATTTGTAAATAATTTTCTTCCAACAGGGTATACGTTAAATGTTTAGCTTCTTTAGCTGGAATCATGGCTATTTGTTGAATTTTTTCTTGTTCTATATACTTATAACTACGTACCAATCTGTAATAACAATAGAATATTATTTCTATTAATAAATTATGGTATAGTTTTAATGAACAGCTAACTTGATTATATTAAAATGTAATATACCATGTGATAAAAAAAGTAAGTGTTAATTATTTTTAATTACCTAAAAATTCTTGCTGCTTTGGAACCAAACCTTTCCATGACGACATTTTCTAAAACTGCCCAGGCCAGCTGGTGAAAAGCTTCTTTCATATTAAGCGTATACTGTCCACCACTAGAATCACCAACACGCTGAATAAACGAACTTGAGTCTTCTTCTAAAGATATAAATATAAATCAATAAAAACAGCTAACTTAAGAGTTACAATTTATAATTTTTATTGTGTAATGTAATAAAAGCTTTCCTTACCTACGATTCGAAGATATTGATCAAGATATGGTAAAATGGATGGATAATTCTTCTTCAGTGCATCTTTCAGTTCTGTCACAGAAATGGGAAGTGATGTGTCAGCCCACGGCAATGTTCTTAGATACATAAGAAACAAAAGTTGTCTAATCAATTCTCCAGCGTTTTCATCTATACGTTTTGTTATAGCTCTGACGATAAATTGATCTCTGCAATAAGATAATTTATTTTACAACAAGGAATATTTCTCTATTGATAACTTTTTGGTTGGTTTTTTATTTATAAATTACCTCAGATCTTGTGTAAACCTATCAATGTTTAGTTTCCAATATATTTTTTTATCACCTGGATCTGCGTCAAGTCCTTGAGTAAGACGTGTAAGAGCTTTAACATTTAACGATGGTATGCTAAAATCTGGTTTATCAGATGGAACATCGCTTAAAGTATCAGAAGCAAGACTGCGCATTAAAAACTGATTTTTAACTAACAGTTCAAATTTATCCTTTAATACTGGAACAGTGGCCCTCCTTTCCGCTAAAACAATATACTATTAGTTAATCCAATAAATTCTTTTAAATTTGTACAAGTTTTTTAATGATTATTAAGTGCTTCTTTATTACGTGGAAATTGTTCAAGTTTTTGATAAATTTTGACTATCACTTGTGATGCTGTTTCGTATCCATTTTTCAAAATCCGTTCTAACATCATTTCTGCTTCATTGCCACAGAAAGATTTAACGAAAAACATATACCTAAACAAAACATTTATATTTATTTGAATAAAACTTTTAACCTACGATGACAATTTATTCTTCAAAATATAGCTTCCAAAATCTCTTACCTAGGATACCTTAAAACTGCAATGATTTTCTCAGCTTCCAAATTATAAATTATTGATCCTCGCTCAGTTGGTTCATACATAACAAATCCAAACTTTATGAGGACACACATTGATTCTTTTATCTGTAATATAAAATTATTACTTCAAAAAATGCTTTTAATAATGATACAACTTTGTACATACCTTTGTGAAAGGAAGTTTTGTAGCCATTTTTATTTGTGCTAATGTTCTAGGTCCGTGTTTAAACATATCATTGGCAACTGCTTCAACAATTGCCCCAAAATGTTCAAGTAATATACTTTTACAAAGCTTTTCAAAGATTATCGACATTTTGACCAATATTTTACAAATTTCATATAACAGTAAGAATCAACAATAATTTGATAATAATTTACTTTTACTGATACCGGTATTTTTAAATAACTCTAACCCTACATTTAACCTAAAAATACTTAAAAATTATATTTCTAACTGAAAACACTAATTTTTAAATCGATACGATTTAAAACATTCAATGCTAGAATTGTTCTGAATCGCTCGCGGTATTTTTTCATCATTTTCTTTGTTTATTAACACATTTTTATAAAAAATATTTTGAATATTCACATGACAACCATGCACTATGTACTCCTCCAAACACGGCAATTCACCTATACCTGTGTGTGCGCCGATTGGTGTCGTGGTCAAATACTTCGCGACAAGGATGACACAATATAAATACTCCGAAAGCGATCGATAGTCGTAGTTGATCCATTTCGATTAGTCGAATTGAAAATCATCTATTTCTAATTTCACATGATGTTTTACATTTTTGTGTTATTGTTTTGAATTGTTTTGAAGTTTTGTATTTATTTTGTAAAAATATTTTACATCAAGATGAATTACAATAGTTTATTGTACGTTTATAAATAATAATAAAAATTGACTAATAATGGGAATATTTGTGTATCTACATTAATTAATGCTACTTCATTCAAAATAATCAATATTTTTACTAGACAGTAAACACTAAGTATGCATATTATTACAGAATTATAATAAAAGAAAAATAAAAGTAGATAGAAGATTTATTTATATTCAAATACATATTCTTTGTCTGCAATGATATTCAACTTTTATTCTGCTAATGAAAACAATAAACAAGAATCAAGTTAATAAAAACAAAAGTCGAACAACTTGTTGTTAAAATAAATAAAGAATTTTGAATGAAGATAATAAAAAAAATAATAAAATGACATTTGGAAAAAATGAATGATCGCGCGTTTTGGGCACGCGTAGCGCTAGTCACTTCCGGCGGAACAGCATTACCGTCCGCGAGAGCGATCACGTGATCCAAGATCGACTTCTTCGTTTGTGGCCACGAGGTTTTGTGTGGTGAAAATTGAATTTACCGGGTGGAAAAGCACCTCTATTTTTGTATTTATACAAAAATGCCCTCCAGCAACCCTCTGCCACCCAAAGAAAATGCCTTGTTTAAACGAATTTTGGTGAGTACGCGCTCGGCGAATTTTTTGTTTTGGATCCCCTACCTCTCGGTTCCCCCCGGCGTATAGGACCGCTGCCCGAGAGTCGCTTTAATGATGAGGCACTCTTCGCTGAAAAATTGAAAAACCTCAATGGCAATTGTCCTCGATGCTGCTCCGTCGCAACTTTTCGCAATGGTACCGAGCCGACGATTGCGAAAATTTCTCCCCTTCTCGATTAACCTTAAAATGTAAACACTGTCCACTGCTAGCCAAAAAAACATTGGCTATTGCGACTAGCCTCCATCAATTTTTTCCTCATTACTTGCAATTTTTTCAGAGGTGTTATGAGCACAAACAATACAAAAATGGGTTGAAGTTCGCCAAGCAAATCCTGTCAAATCCCAAGTTCAGTGAACATGGAGAGACCTTGGCGATGAAAGGTCTCACGCTGAACTGCCTGGGCCGCAAGGAAGAAGCCTATGATCATGTTCGCCGTGGACTCAGAAATGACCTGCAGTCCCATGTATGCTGGCACGTTTATGGGCTCTTGCAGAGATCTGATAAGAAATATGATGAAGCCATTAAATGTTACCGTAATGCTCTCAAATGGGACAAGGACAACATTCAGATTCTTAGGGATCTATCATTATTACAAATTCAAATGCGAGATCTGGATGGTTATAAGGTTAGCTCTTCTACTACTTCTGGAGCAATCAGTTTCAGTGAAATAATGTTTTGTGCAGTGTTATTATTAAAAAATTGCAATTTCTTTGTAGGATACACGCTATCAATTGTTTATGTTGAGACCTACGCAAAGAGCATCATGGATTGGATTTGCCATATCCTATCATCTTCTCAAAGATTATGAAATGGCCCTTAAAATCTTAGATACATTCAGAAATTCTCCCATGGTAAGTAAATATAACTATTATATAAGACTTTTCTCAAGTATTAACAGCAAGTTTATTTGCATCAATTATTTGTCTCAATAGTTTTATTATTAATCTTGTTCTTAATTGCAAAGTAATTTTATAAAGTAAAGAAAATATTAAATTTGCTTAGGTCTGCTACGATTATGAACATAGTGAATTGCTACTGTATCAAAACATCGTCATTCAAGAGTCCGGAGATTATGAGCAAGCTTTGAAGCACCTTGACAAACATAATGAGCAAATATGTGACAAGATTACAGTAAAAGAAACATATGGTATTTATTTTATTATTTATTATTTCTTCTATTAAAACTAAGCATCTTTGGATATTATTAAAGTAAAACATTTTATTAATCTTTAGACATAACATTGAAATGAGTTTCTAATGGATACTTAACCTCATTTTGAAAATCTTATATCTTGCTATGTTTCAAAAATATTTGTTTCATTAATATTTGTATGTTCTTATTCATATTTGAAATATCATCTGATTGAATATGTACTTTATTTAATTTTATAATGTAATTTTTATAATTTTGAAACTGTTAAATAAATCTTCACTGATCTTTATGAGTATTTAAGTAAAATAATCTTAAATGTTTGACTTATAATAGACCAAATTTATTCAATCTCGCAATAATATTTTCTATCAATATTTCCTATCAATAATAATACATATTTAATCCTTAGGTAAATTAAGACTTCAATTAAGACAATACGCAGAAGCAGTACAAGTATATCAGGATCTTTTGCAAATTAACCCTGAAAATACATCTTATTATAAGAAATTATCAGAGGCTGAGCAGCATAAAATGCCTGATGACACATTAAAGATGCTTGAACACTATGAAACAGTGTTTCCTCGTGCACTAGCTCCAAGACGATTACAACTGAACTATGCCTCTGGTGAAAAATTCAAAGAATTAGTGGACCGCTACTTGAGAAGAGGTAAGAATAATATGATCAATCTAATCCCACTGTTCCATACATTACATACCTAACATAATAATACCTAACCTTTTCTTTTTCTTGTAAGATATTATATTGTTTTTTTTTACATATTTGATTGTACTATTCATAGTCAAAATATAAGATATGTAATTTAATTAAAGTTAGAAATAATTTTTTATATTCCAACAACTTTTCATTTTAGGTCTTCATAAAGGTGTGCCACCATTGTTTGTCGATCTCCGTTCTTTATATACTGACCAGAGTAAGGTGGACATCATACACTCATTAGTTCTACAATACAAAGAAGCTCTGCAAGCTCATTGTCATTTTAGTGATGAAGATAAAGACAAACCAAGAGAGCCAGCATCAGCTCTTTTATGGACTTATTATTACCTAGCTCAACATTATGATTTTCTAGGCAATACACAGAAAGCACTCAATGAAATTGATGTTGCCATATATCACACTCCTACACTCATTGAACTTTTTGTTACCAAAGGACGAATTTTCAAGGTAAGTTTTTTTGAATTTTACATGTATACTGCAAAAAATATCCAATATATACTTTTAAAAGATCATTATCGAGTCATTTTATAAAAATATTCGTTTAGTTAATAAAAATTCTAATTGGTTTTGAATTTAACTTGTAAATGGTTTAAATATAATTTAATACAGTGTTTTTAAATGTTAAAGCATAATTAATGAAAGTTTTACTAAACTAATGGAAAATACTGTTGTACAAAATTGTTTAGTTTTTATAAAATATGCTAACAAAAATTTTATCAAATTTATATTAATATTTACTTCAAAAACTTGAAACATTTTAAATATCGTAACTTGCACATATTGAACAATAATAACACTATAACAATGAATTAATTACTAAACGTTTGAATGGGATTAATTCTAATTATGGTATCATATTTTCACTTCTTATACTTCCAGATTAATAATTAAATAATTTACTTTATAGCATGCTGGAGATGTTCAAGAAGCATATAAATGGTTAGATGAAGCACAAGGTTTAGACACAGCAGACCGTTACATTAATTCTAAATGTGCCAAGTATATGCTTCGTGCAAATTTGGTAAAGGAAGCAGAAGAAACTTGTGGAAAATTCACAAGAGAAGGAGTCTTAGCGATGGAAAATCTTAATGAAATGCAGTGTATGTGGATTCAAACTGAAGCAGCAAATGCATATAAACGTTTAGGAAAATATGGTGAAGCATTGAAAAAATGCCATGAAGTGGATAGGGTAAGTTTTTTTTTTTAAATATTCTTGAGATTTTTTTTAATTATTGAAGTCAATTTTTTGTTCTATTGTACTGTTTAACTTTTTTAACAAATATAATATTCTCTGCTATTCATTTTACTACAAACAAAGCATTCTGTAAACTAAAAATACATTTTATGAAAACTAAAACATTTTTGTGATAGATAAAACGAATTTTTTTAGTATTAAATGTAAAAAGTCTAGAGTCAGGTTAAAAAATGTCGATAAAATAGATGCCTTACCAAAAAGGTGTACCTTTCCTGCACTAGCTTATTATTGTACAAATTTTAGTATTTATTTTCAAAATTATGAACACTAAAACACTATAAAATGAATATCTGCCTCATGGTTTTATGCATCACTAAGAACATTTCTTAATTTTAGGTGAAAATTGTATAAACAGAAACATATATTATAGTATTACATCATTAAAACTATTTCTATTTATTTAATCTATTTTATTAGAAGTTCTCTAACATATTTTTTAAATAATTACAGCACTTTTCTGAAATTATTGAGGACCAATTTGATTTTCATACTTACTGTATGCGAAAAATGACACTACGTTCCTACGTTGGTCTGCTGAGGTTAGAAGACGTACTTCGCTCACATCCGTTTTACTTCAAAGCATCAAAGTGCGCGATAGAAGTCTACCTCCGACTACACGACTACCCGTTACCAGACCCCACGCAAACCCAAGAAATCGACACTGGTAAGTTTTTCTTACTTCTTTTATTTCTTTATTATCATAATTCTGCTTTATATCATTCTAAAATTGAGGTATAAAGATGAAGATTTATTATTCATATATTTGACATTCATTTATGTTTAGAATAGGAATAGGATAGTCTAGGGTATTTTGTTTCTATTTTATTTTGTTGATTAATAATTCTATATTTTGCATAACTTAACAACTTAAATCTACAATTTTTAAATGACAAGATTGATTAGATCAATCTAAAATTTTTTTATTTATTAAATTCTTTTAATAAATATGATGTGATTGTAAAATCTTAATAAATTTCATGCATGACCCTATATTATTTGTAATATGATTATATTACGTCAATCTCACACTAACGGCGTATCTTATAGAGCGTGAAGGAACGCACCATCGAGCACATTCATCGAGTCTTCAAAAACTCGAAATCGTAAAATGTGTTTCGGTATCGATACGTATATACACTTCAATCATTAATCACAGACAAGGCGCAAGTAAATGAAAGTCAGTTTTACAAATATGATTCATTAAACGCAGATGCATAATTCTAAATGAATCAATAATAATAATAATTAACTTATTAAACTGTATGTACAAGCAATAAATATTCTAAGTAAGTTGCAGTGACTTTCGTGCACCGCAGTGAAACGTGCAACACCCATTTCTTCCGAACTTTGAAATCTTTAAAATATGGCATCCGACATCTGCCTCTCTAAAAGCCTAACTTATAAGACTTATACGTTGGCTTATGCATTTGTCACAATAAGGTCTGTAAAATCTTTATTATATCCTTCATTTTATCAAGAAGAAATATTGCTTTTCGAATGAGTTAACAAGCATTACATTAATTTCAAGCCCTCAGATAATATGCTTTCACAAATTAATGAAATTTTTTTATGTTATCCTCAAGTTTATCTATAAATATGAAATCATCGAATATCTTTACATATATTGTAAGTTATAATAGATTTTTAGTATTTTACAGATCCTATTGTGACTAGTTAGTGTTACAAAGCTCTTTACAGTTTTAATCACTGTCTCTTCCACGTCTTCTTCGTAGTAGCCTCGATCCCCTCGGTCTCGAGTACAGATAACCTCCGTTCGAATCAGCGCGACTGATAGCCTGAGGTGTAAGGAAGTAAAAGTGACCGCCGTCTCCCGGTAACCTGTATGCAAAATACGAGTTCGCTTTTTCGCTGTTACTGTCCACTCGGCTTGGTATTCCAGCACCACCGATGAACTCGGCATCCGGATTGATCGGCGGTCGAGGATTCTTGTAGTTCACTGCGATGTCACCCTCCAAGGAAATCGGTCTGGGCGGGAAACCACCAGCTCCTCGAATAGCCCCCCGTGGATCATCTATAGGCACGAAGGAAGTTGGATTCCTAGGAGGCGTTGGCTGTCGTGGTTGCTCTATTCTGTGAGTGCTATAGTCCCGTATTTGTTCAAATCGGGGACGCGTTCCACTTACGGCTGGTTGTATCGAGTAGTCTCGAACCTGACTTCCTACTTGAAGCACAGGTCGAGGTCTGTATTTCTGAGTAAGAGCTGCAGCGGGCCTCGCTGTTGGGTTGACAACCGAGATGAATTCGGCATCAGGATTAATTGGCGGTAGAGGATTTTTATAATTGACGAGAATGTCATCTTTTAAAGAGAATGGACCAGGTGTTTGATCACCATAATGAACTTTAACATTCGAAGTTCTGAATATATTCGGCTGCCTAGCATTATATTCATTTGGTCCGTAAGTATTGAGATTGTTAAACCTCTCTCTTTGAACCGGTCTTTCAGTTACACTAGACTTTCCATAAATTGGCGTAGTATTTGGAAGTTTGCCAGATAACTTTTTGCCAAACATAGTGAAATACTCCTTGGTTACGTCGTCCAACAGTTGCTCATCTTGCTTTGTAAAGTATTGTTGGTGTGAAGCAAGGGTAGTATGTCGCACAGGTGAAATTGTCGTAGATTGATGGAAGAATGTCCTCTCTTTTTTCTTTGGACTGACATACGGCACTTTTTCAGTTTGAACCTGCTGATTTGCCACTGCTTCTCTGGTTTCGTAATCATATTGATCATTAACTGTTTGAATGTCCTGATATTCATTATACAAAGGCAACTCTTTTTGTTGTCGTGGCGTCTGGATTTGCAGCTGTTGCCGTGGTTGTTCTTGAATTTCAGGTCTCGGCGTGAAAGATTGGCTTCCTCTTTTGGCATAATTAGTAGCTTCAAAGCTGTACTGATAAATAGGTTTAGGTCTTGGAGTTGTTTGATATTCGAAGGTTTCACTGATTTCTGGCTTGTGATAATAAGTTTTCGGCCTGGGAGTAGTGAAGTAACTTAATTTAGAAGCCGAGCGTGTAGGAATTTGTTGATAGTACAGCGGCTCTGACTGTAACATTCTTGAACTCTGACTTCTTACGGGTGACGTTTCGAATTTCTCTTGATTACTTGTAGCTCCGGAATCCAAGTAGCGGTAGATCTGTGGATCTTTAACGATGGAATCGATCAACTTAACATTATAATCCTTTGCAGTCTGTTGCGAAGGAATCATCTCGACGTCGTAATATTCTTTCTTTTCTTCTTCTTCTTGTACCGGTTCCTCTTGTTGTGGAAGCTCCACTTTATAATACGGAGGAGTTTCAGCTGTGGTACTGAAAAATAGGATTGGGTCAGGTGTTGAGGTTGGCGTTTCTTGGTTGTTAGCTTCCTCGTAGAAGTAGTAAGATGCTTGACTTGGATAACGCGTAGGATTATCGGTCGTCAGAATGTTCTTGACAGCTGACGGGGTAGTTTCGACTGGTTGATCAACCGATGTAGGTGTAGTCGTAGCGTAAAATGTTAAGATTGGTAGAGGTCTAGAATTAACCACTGATTTCCACGGTTTTTCAGTACTCGTTTCTACAACTTGATTTCCGAGGATTGGTTGAATACGGAACTTTTCCGGACTCTCTAAAGTTGTTGATTTGACAGGTATCGGAGTTGTCACTTCTACAAATGGTAATGTTGAATAAGTACGTTCTGTTGTTTTCACTGTTTGATATGGGCGATACGTTGTATTTTTTATCTTCGTTCTGCTGAAAGGTTTTGGATGATGCGATGCAGTCTTCGATCCGATTGGTGATGTCGTCACGGACGGTGTCTTGTACAGTTTAGTGCTAGATTTTCTGGGCGGTAAATATGACGGTCTTCCAACTGGTAGAGGAGTGGTGCTTGGACGTTTAGCGTACTTGTCCTTGCTCGTCGATTTCTTTTCGTCCAGAGATGAGAAGAAGTCTGGTGGAGGCGGCAAGATAATACCCGGAACTAGCGGTCCGGGTGGAATGGCCGTAGAATTATCTTGCGAATAGACGAAACTGTATGGCGGCGGATAGTAAATCGACTGATCTTCGTCGTCGTAATCGGTCTGGTTACTCGGAGGCGGGACGATTACTGCTCCCGGTGGGAGCGCGGGGTAAAACGGTCCTGGCAGTCCTTCTGCTTTGGTCTTCTTTTCGGGTATCCCTGGAACGTTGGAAGTTATGTCGCTGTTGTTGACAGTCGGCAAAGGAAAGTAAGGGCCCTCACCGGGCAGGAAACCCTTAAATCCTCCAGGCAGTGCCTCGAAATTGATGGTGCCGTTCTCGGCAAGCGTAGTGCCGTTGGTGCCGATCAATTGAATTGGCCCACCTTCGACCAGCTGTATGGGGAAGGGCGGCGGTACCTTCGGCCTCGGCGGTATCTTAACCTGACGCCTCGGCGCTTTGTAATCGTCGATTGGGGGCCAACTATCGTCGGTCTGCTCCGAAGGCGAGTCCGGGTCGGGAAAGTTACCGCCCTTAAGGACGAGAACGTGATTCTCCGCGAGCCAGATTTCCTCTTCGTCGAGGCCTCCGAAATTCTTGGCGGTGTCGCGGGGCACCTCAGGATTGGAAGAATAGCTAATAATACCCGGTCGCTTCGGCTTCTCCGGGTAAATTTCGTTCTGAATTAAACCGTATTTACCCTCCTTCACCTGCTGCGACAGCGTTTTCTTGTCGTCGTCGTCGCTACTCGTGCTTGCCGAAGACCTGGTCGTGCTCTTCCTCTCTTTACCGTTTCCCGCAGAGGATAAGAGCAAACCGTCGTCCAATGTGCCAGTGGTGTCGTCTCTGTCCCTAGTTGACGTATCGCCTGTGGTACTTGCTTCCGTTGTCTGTTCCGTTCGCAAGTGACCAGCGATTAGCATGTGCGAGGATTTTTTCGCGGGTTCCGTTGATCCGAGTTCATTGTGCCTGCTGGACAGTCGCCGTGGCAAACGAACTCTTTGTGGCTGACTATGCTGACTAGATGGATGTCCGGTATCCTCGATGCTACTGCGAGACGCTCGGCTCTCGTCTGTGTCGAGGGCTAGGATAGATGTGCAGAAGACTACCACTAACAGTGTGAGAAGGCAGGTTCTCAGCGATCGTAGTTCCATCTGTAACAAAAAGAAACAATTGTTTATAATACTGCATTATTAAAAAAACCTTGTTAATTTAGCTTTCAGTGTAAACGTAAAGTGTTTAGTAATTCCAAAATTAACAACATTAACAATCCTAATTTATCGGTTATTCTGTCAAATGAATTGTAGTAAAGGACAAGACTAATTGCTTGATTACTATTGCTCAATCAAAGAGTACGTACAAATAATCCTCCATAATCTTGTTACGAGAACAATCGAACGCTGGCTTTTGCGTACGCCTTTTTTCACATCGAAATAAATAAGGAAAATCCACTTCGTCATTGGCTTATATTAATGGTTGCCCGGCCACCAGTCTTTTAAGATCTACCGTTTACATCGCGCATGCGCGCGCCTTGCGCAACCGGTCAAATTAATTTTCGCGTCACGAGGAAAGCATAAACCTCTATCCCGACGGTCGCTTGTGAGCCACAAGCCTCGCTACACAAAGAAACTGCCTTACTTTCTTTTTTTCGCGATTACCTCTCGGATACGTCCCGGCGATTATCATTATTTTTTAGCATTCGCCAAGTAATCAAGATTATTAATTACATTAACAACATCTACTCAACGTTTGCGTGCGACTTATATGTAGCTTGCGCGATGGTAATTTAAACAAGTATATATAAATAATGCATTTTTTTCATTACGATTCGGTAAAAAAGTGTTCTGTAAATATGACTGCCGGACAGCTTATGATTTATTACGCTGTTTTCTTTTCCCCTTGTAAAGCGCATCATTTTAATTAGTCATTTGTAGGTAACAAAATCAGCAATTATAAAAAAAAAATCGCTTAATTAAACATTTTTATAAATCGCGTAGCACTCAATTCTTTTCATCTTGGACAATAATTCGACGCAGAATATAGCGAAGGTTAGACATTCACACACGAGATCTTATTTCATTACAACTGTTGTACATTGTCTCGGAAACACATAGGACTAGAACGCGGCCTGTGCGCTTGCGGCTATTACTACATTGTTATATGCTATACGTATCTCGTAAGAGTGTAATGTCATGCCATCGTCCTTACACGCGCTTAACGGCGCCTGCGCGAGCTGCGCGCGTGCACACAAATCTCTAGGATTTTTCAATTCTGTGCGCTACAGGTTCGCGTGCACACGCCTAATAAAATATCTTCGCTTCCCACATGATCGACGATTGTGCAACTGCATGGTACGCACGCGCGCGCGCACAAGGAGCAGATTTGAATGGCCGCAGCGGAAACGAGATCGATAATTCCATACGTCAGCGTCGCACAAGAATATTCCTATTTTGGAAAAAAATGCAGCGGCTTTTGAAAGCGTTTTCCGATTCCTCGTCAATAAATCGTGCGGTCGAGTGCGACCCGTGAGGTCCGAGATGCGGAAATGTAGATAGGATACGCCTACGGCAGACACGATGGCAGTGGAAAAGTAAGTTTATGTATATCGAAAGAATGGCACGCCTCGTGTTTGGGGTTCCGAAGTCGGTTTCGTTTCCGCATAAGGCTTCAATGGAAATCTACTGTATATTATGCTGCACTTTTATTTGTCGACACCCAATAAATTTCAAGAAGTTTTATGAATAGGATTTGTCAAAAAATTGTAATTTTTATTGTTATCGATTTAGTTTAAAAATCAATAGAGGTAGGAAAAAGGTATTATAGTTTGATCTTATAAATTTTATTAGTATAGGAAATAAAAAAATGATCAATGCAAAATAAGCGCATGTTTGTAGCGCATATTTTCTATTATTATACGGAATAATATTCTCAAAGGAACCGTAAATTTATTTGATCTGAAACAATCGTGTTGAAAAAATATCTCAAGCCATATCTTACGAGGTCGAAATTCACAATCCCATCGATCCGCGGCGGCCGTGTAGAGGCGACTTTTCTCATCGAGTGCCTATCGCTCTCTCCTGTATATACACGTATAACGTAGTCCCCAGAGCTTAAGTAATACGTTTTCATCGATTCGTTAAATTTGTCGGTCTCTCTCTCTCTCTTTCTCTCTTTCTCTCTTCGATCGAGCGCCGATTCGGAATGCGATACATATACACACATACACACGTCGTGTGCGCGCGGGATAGGGTGCCACGCCTTTCCCTCGGTTCTCCGCGGCGGCTCTTGGCTGTAGCAGCAGCGGCGGCGGCGAACGTTTCCTCTCGCTCCCGGTCTCTCGACAAACATTCACGGGTCACTGGAATAAGGACCGGCGCGCGCAGTCGTAATGACTTGCAGACGGAGTATAAACCCAAAGTTAGCGGAGATACGTGAGAGAGCATAGCGTTCGACTACGTCTCTCTCTCTCATTCCTCTTTCTGTGCGGGACTGTATACGAAGCTCTGCACTTAGAGTATCGCGGAAGTCTCCCGTGCAGCGCCGACTAATAGCGAATTTCCTCATGTACGTGTGTGTCTTAACCGAAGGAGGTAGAGAAAAGCCGCTCGGGAGTCACGGCGCACGACAGTTATGAATTCATTTCGCGTGTGTCGCCTGGCCGATATTACGCGAATCGTGACTCGCAATAATATGTCGTCGGCGTGTACCCTGTATTGAGAGATATGCAATGTTAATGTGTCTCGCTTCTCCTCCGCGGGGGATGAGGCACGCGAACGCCGTCGTTCTAGCGTTGAAGCGGTATATACTACGTAATACAGAGCGCGTGATCGGGGAAAAATTAATAGAAAGGCAAGCGCATGATTGTCGTTTCATTAATTTTGCGCGTAACGTAACTGTTCCAGAAGGGAGATGAAAATAGCGGCAAAGTTTTTCAATTATTTTTCTGCTCTATTTTTCTTTCAGATTTATTAAGTATTAATATTTGATATATCTATTTTGCTTATCAAGATTATTCTGCATTAATTTTATATGCATATAAAAATATTTTATAATAACACGTAAGTGTATACATGAGATTATAAAACTAAAGTAATTACAGATTCATAAACTTTTCTACAAGTAATCATATTAATTAGAAATATACTATCGGTGAAATTTCATGTAAATTAAAGACTTGGTGTGCAAATCGGGTATAATCATGTAGTCAATTTTTCACCTTATTATTATTATTTATAGTGTGTCAAAATTGAACACTTCAAGTATTGCATTTTCCAAGTTAACAGGTATATTATTATATAAGAAAATATTAAAGATGAATTTAAGATTGAACTGCAGCCAACGTGGGAGAAATAATTTTCGCTCCAGTTGATCCTCGATAAACGAAACAATCTAGTGTCTCTGTCGTTCCTGCAGGGCTTTTACCGCAGCACCATGTAATTTTATTAGACCGATAAATTTCTCTCATAAAGTGAAAAGAGCGCGGTGGAACTGAGATCTCGGCAAAAAAATATGAGCAAATAGCGCGTATCCGAAGGTAGCTCGTGTAAAATATATATATATATAGAGTGAAATATCACGGCTCGGCTTCAACGAGCATCGGGCGTGAAGGTAAGAATTTTTACCTCTAGGCAGAGCGCTGCATTTATCAGCGTGGCAAAAGCTGCGCTACGTACATGCGATTTCGTACATTTTACGAGGAAAGCGGTGCATCTTTTTCGGGGATGTATAGTGCCGCGTGCGCAAGAGAATGGAAAAGGGGGATAAACCTCGCTCTACGTCGTATAGATAAGCGGAGCGCAAATTCTACAGCTAGTTTTCTCTTATTTCTGGGCTATTGAATTTATTGCAAAACTCATGTTAAAGCGGGAGAGATATCGATAGTGGGAAGTCATTCCTGAGATTAGATTTAAACACAAAATTTTATCAATTTACACCAACGTCCCACGGCTATCCTCGTAAAACCACAACTCCTCATTTATTTAACATTTAGAATTTACCTACATCGATTCACTATACTAGTAAATAAATTACGCGAACAGTGCAATATCCAATGGATATACATTACGCCCAACTACACCTAACCGCATAGTTATAATTGAAACACTTTATTCATCAAATTGAATGAGAATTCCGCGCGTATCTCGGCAAAACTTGGCGTCTTTATATCGAATTTTAAGCACCTGCCCATGCGCTTTTTCGTCGATAAATATCGCGTGATTCATTTTCGTGAGCGCGGAAAGTTACACAAACCTCTCCGTACAGTAGTGTTATGATAATGCATTTATAAGGCGTGCGCGCATGCGTTTCTTAGGCAACGGTGCATGTACTAGCTCGCACGTGCTGCGGCAACGTTTTAATGAGTGAAATTACCCGTCAAAGGTGTAATATCGAAAGTTTAGCAAAAAGAATTTGCGCTCCACGAATTTTTCCCTTTCGTAACGCGACCACAACTCGCACGCCGTTAACTATACGTTCAGCGCAAGTGAGTGGATCACTGCCGTAGAGTATGGACATATACTTGCAGATGCGCAAATCAGGCGTATACGAGTATGTATACCGTACGTATCATTTTGCGTGATTTAATCGCCCGTGTAGTGTACACCTTCACGCGTCACCAATCTTTCCGTTTCAGGAGACGATCAGCACGCACAACGACATTAGATACGTGATTCGGCTTACTTTTGCAATTACCATGCTCTCGTTTTGCCAATTTTTCAACCTCTTTGTGGTTGTATGGGGATTTTGTAACGGTTTATGGTTTATACATATCTTATAGTTAGCCTCATTTATTTGAAAAAACATTTTAATGTCCAATGCGACATCGATACGAGAGAAGAGTTTCAACAAATTCAAGTAAATATGAATACATTGAGATCTTATATCTAACTGTAGTTTTTACCTAATCTAGAACAAAAATTTATTTCTCAGTATATGAACTATGCCAAGTGGGTTTTGTTCCAATATAGAAAGTAAAGAGAAAAGTTGAAAGCATGCTAAAAGAAAATTCAAGTGCAAAACTGCTTATTACAGTCATGTTATAATATGTAATATTATACATAGACATAGTTTTCGCCTATACTATACCTAGTATACTTTAATAAAATGGCAAAACGTCGGTTAGCCTATAAATAAAAGAGACCGGTCGTTTACTCAAATTGCACGTAATATTAGTCTACATTAAACGTGAACCAGATATATCTGTCGATCTCCCTAAAATATATTATAAAGGTGTACGAAAATAACATCTCGATAGAAAGTCAATTCTACCAGCCTGTAATGACTATTAACTACATCTCCCTGCTATTCGACCCACGCATTCGACTCGCTCTATGAGAAACAACAGACATCTCGCAGCGGGGCCTTATCACAATACATTGCCAACTCTAAAACCGCGTATAGGCGTGGCTCACATCTACTAATTAACCAGTTAGAAAACTTGGACTTTCATTGTTAGCGTTGATTAGCGCTCGTGTAATATCAGCAGGAATGATCCGTCGATGAGTTTCCTATATCTCCAGTTCCCCTGAGCGCGAAATAACGCGCGATATATATCTAAATCGGCCGCGCGGGACTATACTCGAGTTGCTCGCGAAAATCGCCGCCTTTCCGTGCGCTGGAATGCATACTATTACACATGTGTTTGTATATATGTATATATACGTATATAGACGAGCGCGTAACGGGTCCGCAGAGGCGTGGGCTTTATCGCCCGTGAGAATTAGCATGCCCGCAACGCTGCGCTCTTCCTGCTTCGCGGCCTCGGCCTCTCTGATAACATTGTGCCGTCCGGATAATTCGCGGGACCTTTTCGTAATCGGGTGTTTTTTTTTTGCTGTTTCGCCTATATAGGCGTTTGAACGTACGAGTGCTCGATACGTGTTGTTCATTGGGTAATCCGTACATGAATTACGAGGGTGGGCCAGTATAAGCATTGACGACGGCAAGGTTTAATTAGCCTTCGTGTTTGCAAGGGTATTGAATTGAATGGCGCGTTTCGGTGCATTGTGCGTGGTTTTTTTTCTGCTTTCAACCGCTCGAGGGTATACATGACTTTGGCCCTGGAAAAGCTATGGGTCTTTCTATCCTACAGTGAAGTGACAACAAAAAAACAAAGTTTAAATCGATAGGAGGCTTTTACTTAAATGAAAGGTTAAAATGATTAACTACGCTTAATGATAGATCTATTATGTAACAAAAGATGTATGAGATAACATTAAAATAATGGTACAACTTAGTGCGAGCTGATAATAAATTACCAAATGATTTATTTGCATTATTTCTTTTAACTATTTTTTAATCAAATAGGTCAAATTTTATATTTAAATATGCCCGTTGGGCATTTATCAATAAAACTTTTTATTTTTCAATACAGTCTATGAGTTCACATTAATGTTTTAATATTTTTCTTCGTCAATAAATCGTACATTACATTGAATTCCTCAAAATAGATTTGTATCTGACAAGCGAGGATAACATTTTTTAACAATTAAAAATGAGTAATTAGCATTGAATCGAATTTATGAAAATTTATTTTACGCCTTATTCTCTAAATTGTGTGTGATAAGATAGAATAGTGCAGTCTTGCAAGATTACCTTGCGCTCTTTGATGGTAATTAATTAGCATACTTGAATAATACAATTAAGTTATAAAGTAATCAAATAAATACATAAATATTTTTCATTAGTAAAAATACGATCATGAATGATTTCAATCCCATTATATCAAATCTCATATCTCCGAGCCGAACAACGTAAGGAATTACACAATGCTTATCTAATAAATGTTTATCATTAGAAGCGAGAAACTTTTTACTGGTTCCGCACTTTGAATTTCCGCATTGAATTATCTCGGGGCCATACTTATAGCATGTATACACAGTGCAGCTGAGGCACCCACACGGTGAAAAAGCGAGAGACAAAAAAATAAAACAGCTCTTAAATTTCGGCCTAATGGTCAGCAAAGCGCCTGTTCTCTAACCCGTTAACATGGGCACTGCCGGAAGTCTAGTTTCGTCTGGGCGCAAAACAGAGAAAGAGAAAGAACCCAAGATCAAGCGAGCAAGATCCTTGACTCGCCTACTCCCGTATATAGACCCGTATTTTTCCCCCAGCTCCGTCTCTCACGCCGGTGAGGTTGTAACGGGCCGCGCGTTAAGATACACGGCGCTAACAGCTGTGTGTACCGCGTGCATTATATGCGACTTGGCGCGTCAGACGTTGGGGTGGCTATATTATACGCCATAAGTTTTGCTCGCTGGTCTGTATGCTTTAAAGATAAATTTAAGTAAACGAAAAATTTCAACGTTTTTAGAATTGCTTCAGAACCGTTTAAATTTTAAAGAGGCGGTAATGTTTATACACACTATGGTTTTTAAAGCTGCCAGTATACGTGCCAAATTGGTGTACTTATCCTGAAGTTTTGAGGAAGAGGAAGGCGTTTTACTTATTTCCTTCATTAAAAAATATTGGTTACGGTTATCACATAATTCGTTAAAATATCCAATCTGTTCTGCATAAGTAAAATAAACTGATAAATAAAATAGTTATAATAACCAAGAGGTTGTGGTAATTACTTTCTTGATCCATTTAGCTAATGCTGAATAGATGAAAGAAACATTTTTAACAAACTAAGTGGTATTCGTAACCAATTTTTTTTTTCTTATGTTATTGTCATCATGATCATGAGTTTGATTACCCTGATATTCTTTTATTTATATTATTTTACTATCCTAGACATTTCTGAATTCATTTGGAATAGCGTTTCTTCGTTGCTATTTCAATATCTTTTTTTAAGAAGAAGATGTATCTTTTTACTTTATTTTAACGTGCAATGAATTTGTTGAAGATGGTAACTTGCTATAAATATATCCTACTAGCAGAGATTCAAGTTTTGATTGCATTTAAGCGGATTACTAACGCGAAGACTGGAAAGTTTAGTCTCTCCTCTATGTGACATGTAGATTTTTTGTGGTTTCTCCACGTAATAAACAGCGTACTATTTCAAATGGATGTACGCTATCATACCAATGCCATGCGAAGTTCCATTTTTACTTATATTAAAAAACTATAATCTTCTAATACTTATAAAATAATGTAAATTCAATGCAAGTTTTTAAAATTTAGAAACATTTTTTATCTAAATATAAACGGAACAATTGCAAGTGTATTGGACTTCCTCCAACATTTTTATCGCTATGGTATTTAAATATAGTCGAGTCACCTTAACTCGTTTTTCTCTTTGAATTCTATTTATAACGAAATTCTCCTCACGTCAAAACAACAACGTAGGCTTCCAATACAGTTTTCCTTATGCAAAAAATTTAACAGATAATACTCAACAATAATATGAGAAAAGGATGAATGTCTTGAAATTAGATTGTATCTATTAAAAACACATGTTTTCGCGCCCTAATCCATACGAAAAAAAAACAACAGAATTTGTACGAACCTGTCGCAACGCCATATATATACACACACGTATATAAAACCGATATATACCAGTCGCGTGGCGTAACAGGTGGCATTGTGCTCGAAATTCGTGTCCATATCGATTCCCGCGCGTGTGTGTATATATATATATGTGTGTACAGTGAGACCGGCGCGCTGACTCGATCTTGAAAGCCGGCTCTCGAGTGAGAATGAACGCGTGTATATGTATATATACAATATATTATACGTGTACACACAGTGCGAGGGCAGAAAAAAATGTCCAGACGCGAGCAAACCGGTTTCGGGCCACTTCGTGACGCAATTCTGGAATCGGACCGGTATGCACACCCAGCACACGCGCGCCATGAGAGTTGCGCGAATAATAATTGCAATTATGCCTGCATTATTGCCGCGCAGCTCTCTAGGGTACAATATACTCGCGCGCTGATTGTGGGAGTGTGATTCGCTAGGGGGGAAAAAAGGCCGTAAGCTTTGTTTGTCGAGTTTCTGAAATAGAGTTTAGTCGTTTTTTTTTTCAGAATGGCGTATTTTTTAGATTTCAAAACCAAATATTAAGAGACATGGTTTGTAATTGACTCGTATCTTATCTGAAAGATTTGATTTTTTTTAATGACACCTTGCTGTGCGCTCTACTTAGAAGAATAAAAAGTTAATTTAGTTGGGTTACGCTCTGTATTTATAGATTGGACGTTAATAAGCCTTTTGTGTGTATTGAGAAATACAAACTATAAACTATACCCTCGGCATTACTTGCCAAAACGTACGAATTTACGCTTTCGACCGCGAGTCTTATTGCTCTTCAAAGCCCTAATTAAGTTTCTATTATCTCATCAAAATATCAATCCTCGTAAGTGATCACATTAAAGTATCCGCGCCACGCAACATGTCTCGGGTAAATTCACAACTTCTAAACAGATCTTTCGAAAAAAAGCTATTTAGAGTTACCTAAAAAAAAAGGAACGGACACCTAATGCTATACCCACTGCGCGAAATTGTCATTGCTCTAATCTCAAGCTCCCGATCGAAAGACCCACTTTCTTGGCGACGTGTCCGATTGTTTTCGTAATTTCCCGGCCGAGTCGCCTTGACCGGCCGACCTCTTGACGACGACGACGACGACGACTTATTGTCAGCGCCAAAACAGACGGCGGTGATTCTAATCGGCTGAGCGTAATGGACGGATACAGCGGATGCTGTACTCGCAGCTGCGCCGACTCATGTTGTGTGTCCACGCCCGTCTTGCCGTATTAGCCCCACGGTAATGCTCCCATTATGTTTGCTAACCACACGCGCGTGCGCGCTCCCGCTGGACAGACTTGGATCGATCGGTACCTTTTGATAGACGACTTGATTGTTTTGCGAAAGCCAATATCACCGTGCGTGTGCCAATGCCTCAATTTTATATATTTATATATATATATATATATATATATCGAAGTTTTTCTTTCGTTCGAATTTGTTTAGCTAGTGTCGGCTGTATAGTTCGAAGTGTTAAAAATCAAGTCGTGTGTGCAATAGTTGCAAAATGGATATTGTTATATAATTCCAGGCTATACCGCCGAATTTGTTTCGCTTTATGATAGCGCTATATATAGGTATTTGATTGCCGATAACTTTCATAAATATTCTTTAAGTTCGTTAAGGGAAAAGAAAATATTGCAACCGAATAGCCAATAATTCATTTTTACTGTGTATATTAAACGAGCGTGGTTTCGGCCCAAATGACCGATGTTTCGGAACGCCTTTAACATTTTCGATAATTATACCGACGAAATAATTGATTTTATGGCTCTTATACTAAAATACAATTAAACGTCGAACCAGTTCTAGTCCTTAAATGCTGATTGACTGTAACTTTTAAAACATAAAATGTAATTAGAAAAACAACGTTGTTAACATACTCGTATATATACACGCGGACTTATTCGTGGCAATGTTTACAGACAGCGAACTACACAACATACACAATCATTTGCGTAATACCGCATTTCTTCGACCGAAATAAATCCAAAAGCGATACGAAAACGGGTTTCACGGATCGTCACATACATATATATATACGCCGGGCGAGCGCAAGTTTCGTTTTCGTCGCGACCGAAACAAAGCCAGTAGGTAAGCGACAGCACGACTCATTCCGTATTCTCCTGGAAAAAAAGCATAAACTGTCCCTTTCAGCTTAGCGCGTGCTATGAGCGCAAGGAAGAGAGAAAAAGTCGCGTTCGCTCTCATACGTCATTAAACCTTCTTTCCCACATGCCTCTGCAGCTCACTCGGCCGCGTTGACGGCGCAACCTCCTTCAAACAGCCGGGCCGCACGGCTACTGGCGCTGCACACTGAGCCACGGGTGGCTAGTTAATTGGTCCAGGAACCGAGCTGGCCTTGGCTCTTTCTCTCACTCTCTTTCTCTCTCTCTCTCGTTCCACTCGCCTCGCCATATTAAATGTATCTCACGCTCGGCCGCGACAGGCCGGGGGAGGCTAAGACCCGCATATATATATATATACACACACACACACACACACACACACACACACACACACACACACACACACACACACACAC
>JAYJLV010000032.1:641718-661466 GCA_036873485.1 Torymus texanus | reverse complement strand
ATTTTAAGATAAGCGCCATTTTAACATGCGTTGACCAGAAATTCTGCCCAGAATCTGCTCAATTTTCTACCAGGGTAATTAATACGAACATTTTTAACCGATAATTAAGTATTTCAACATTAAATTACGATATGTAATTTTTCAAAAGTATATGAGTCTCGTCAAAATAAATTGATAATTTATAATCCATAATATCTATAATAGTAATTAACTATTCATAAATTAATTTTGAATAACGTATGTTAAGTGATAATGTGTTATTCAATAATTAATATTGTAATTCAGCAAAAATGTTTATAAATATAAAATAAAACAGCTTAGATATTTATTATTAAGATATCAATATAAAAATAATTCTCATACTGTAGCAATAATTATGATAAAAACTTGATTATTCTACTATTTCAAAAATATAAAAAATAAGATAAAATAAAACAACATAAATTTTTTCGTGACGATTACAAATAGCTTTTCAGTGAAATTATAAATCGGGTTTTCCCGATTGCACTTGATAATTTTGACGAGTGGGAATTTTTTTTATACTTCTATAAATATTGCAAATTTTATGTGCATTTAACGATCTTATCTAAAAGATTTATCTGCTGATTAATTGTAATTCGTTTAAATGACGTTATTCAATTAAATTCACTACTCAATCAAACTATCTCGATTCGGTTTAAAATAGAGCTTGAACTTTAAAATCTGCTGAATAATGTCATCTGGACTTCAATCCGGGTCGAACAATGACGTCTCAAAATAATTGACTTTTTAATAACTTCCTTAAACTTTGTCCATAGTTACATTTAAAAATTGATAGAATATTATCGAACTTGTTACACAACCACATCTAGAGCAAAAACAAAAGTTTTGAACATCTCTATTACATAAGTAAAGCGTGAAAAAATGTTTTATTAAATTTACAGACGTTTACTTATATAATTTTCTCCAAGTAATAATTTAAAGTAAAATAAAGTCAGTCGGTGTACTCAACAACCAATAACTACCGTACATCTCTTTTAACACGTAAATTATCTTCTGTGCAAATATTTTCCTGCAAAAATGTATCTTAGTGTTAATCTTTGAAGTTTATGTTCTCATGGTATTTCGCAATCGTCACTAATGCATAATAATAATAAAAATGTAGAAGCGGACTAAATTATCGTTCGGTAGAATTAAGGCGGCTTTTATTTATTAGCAAGTCTAACACTTCCGCGTTACCTACTTATAATACACGAACAAATGCAAAAGGATATCGAATAACTGCGTTATCGTTTACTTAAAACTATTTAACGTTTATCTTACATCGCAATAATTTCTTTATTTAAATAAATTCAATAAATTACACACAGTCGAAAGTTTAATAGGAGAAATTGGCAGGATAATGAACTTAGCACTAAACTACTCCCGCAAAACAACATAAACATCAACCACGGACTATACTGCAACGCTCCGATCCATTTCCCTATATAACTACACATTTTTCGCTCCCGATTACATAAGAGCTACTCGTTCTCACTCTGCCGATACGTCCATATTCCCAGTACTAAACGACATCCCCGCTCGCCCATGTAACAACAATGCGTCGAAGTATACAGCAATGCTGGCAAATCTTCGCGACGATGAGTCAGACCACAGCGAGTATGCAGGCGCGTGCACCTGGGCAAACCGCTTAAATTTTCGCGCTCGCCTTTACTTCAAAGTCATCGGCTAATTATTTTTATCTCCGCATTCCGCGCGCTCTCGCGCACACATTCCCACGGCTTTCGCGCGAGCCATTATACGGCTGCTGCTACGGCATGTCGCCGCCGCCACCACCGCCCGCCGCGTCAATTTCGCGCCCGTTATACACCTACGTGTACACATAGACACACGTGCATTGTACGCGCGGGGGCTGGCCGTCACGGGGGGGGAAAGACATGCCGTTGTGCAACTCTTGAATTTCAAATAAAAGTGCTGCTGCTGCTGCCGAGAAAAGGAAAAAGAGCTAGCGCTAGTTTCGAGAGTCATTTTTCGAATGGCAGTGGAAACCTGTTGGGCTAAATTGTGGAAAAGGCGATTTGATTCATTATTCCCTCGAGGTTATATGATTTATCGTTGTTGGCTAGATAATTATTTTTCGAAATGTTATAGCGTTAGTGCTTTTTCCAATATTAACAAGATTTTTAAGTATTATTGCCAATTAAAATACAATAATTAATCCTTTCAGAAGTTTATTGGAGGCTCCAAGTTATTTAAGTAATTGCAAAGTTTATTTAGTCGGACGATTTTTAACTTTTATCTATATCAGAATAATAAACTTCACCCATTATGCAAACGATTCAGTCATAAGAACATTTTATTTTTCTGGAACATCGAAAGTGATTTATCGTCGAAGTAAATGTTCTTACAAGAGTTCGCAGATACATTCATTTTTATTTTAATGCAAATCAATGCCATTTCTGTTATAACCTATGTGGGCTTTTGTCGGTTAGAAAATTACGCGCGACTTCTATTATGCGGGTAATATAATATGTATATATACTCTAATGCTTTACACCTAACAATTATAAGCTTTTATGCATCTATAATAACTGTCGATTTGATGATTTTGTCGATAATTTCTAACCAATAAAATTTTTATGAAAATTTATGTCTATATCCGTAAATGAACAAATGAATAATCTTATAAACATTTTCATTCATTCGATATGACTGCAATGTATCATCATTATTATAATTAACCTAAGGAGAACAACTGAACGTTCGAATGAAGTATAAAATATTAATTTATGAAAAAATTGGCCCATTTATCCAGACATGCGTCATATAAAAATGCATATACATATATTAAATGCTTGGTGCCGTCAATGCAATCGGACAAAAAGTAGCATTAAAAGTAAAATTACGTGCGCTACGGCACTGCTTACACATGAAGGTCGAGCAAAGGTCGGATCACTGACTTAGTCTTAATGATACATAATTTTTCTCTTCATTATCGCTCTTTGCTCTTCCTCCGCGTATTTTTAGACAATTTTTTTCAAGTTGGCTGTGACTAATGTACAGAGCTATATAATAATGCCCTTGCGCAACTTATTGGGCGTATTGATGAAACCTAATGCGTATTATTTATAGGATACTAAGTATTTAAATCACCGTTAAAAGCTTTTCGTTCGAACCACGGTTTAGTAGTGAATTTCCGATAAAAATTTTTTCATCGTCCTATAAATTAATGTAAACGTTTATGTTGCAATTATGAGGCTATACATTGAATGCTTCTATAACATGATATATTTATATGTCTTTAATTACATGTAATTATTTGTCAAGGCTGAATGAATCAGTTAATTGTTCGTAATTAATATTATTAAAGATGCTGAAAAATACTTAAGAATGTTAAGTTTCCATACTTTATTAGATTAATAAGCTTTTAGATAAGTTTTCTTGCAAATTTCATAAGCGCTACTGCAATAAAGTTTTGTGACTTCAAAATAACGTTAAAGTAAATAATGCAATGTAACTATAAAATAACATTAAACTGTCTAAACTATATATTAATGAAGCCGTAAAAATTGAACCAACAATCCAGGACTATAAAACTTAACGGTATTACAAGTTTCAAGTGCATAATTCTTCCGAGTCCATTTATCCCCGGCTTCCAAATGCAAATTTTCATCTAGCACAACAATAAACTTCACCCATCCGCAACATCGAGTTTTGCAACAACATAAAATTTACTGCACTCGGGTCATTGCACGAGTCGCCGCGCTTTTTTACCATTATTATGTCACGTTGAGCGCAGTAGCGGCACACACGCATGCATATATATATATATATATAGGCACGCGTGCGAATCAACAGCGCAATGATAATTGAATTTCTCCTTTTGCCGCGCGTATCCTCGGCCAGCACGGATTTGCCCTGTCTCTCTTTAAATTACAAAGCACGATCCAATAACACGGAAGGAGATCGTTGGAATGCGCGCGAGCGCATGCGCACGAAACTATACCCGAGCCTGGGCCCTGCCCAACGCTTTCTTCCTTTTCTCTGTCTCTTGCTTACTGGTTTTCCTTTTTTCTCTTCCCTCTCTCTTAGTCTCCCCTCGAACGACCGATACCTTTTCCTTCTTTTTTGTCATTCACGTTTCGATCCGCATGTCCGATACAACTGGACGTTTTATGTAAATTCTATACGCTATCGCTTTCAATTTCGTGAGCTCGCGGAGAGAGAAAGAGAGTGAGAGAGGGAGAAAAAAGTGAACGTGAGCTTCGAACGGCATACTAATCGATCGCACACGTGAGGGGGCCTATACCTATGACAATACTTTCGAGAAACGCGAAAGCTCGATCGATCGTTTTCGAAACAACGAGCTGTTGAATAAGGAATAAAAAGAAGTAGATTTCTGTCGTCGAGGCACACAAATTTCTCGTCACTTGAGATTCCGCGGGCGCAAGGTGTCTGCATAAATTTGCGAAAGACAGGTAGTGAGAGTTTGTGTGGTAATGATTCTGTATTATTTTTTTTTCCTTTTTCTTCTTGCTTTTTTTTTCTTTTTCACAGAACATTTTAAATAGCTTGTTTGAAAATAATTAAGACTGTATGTATTTTCAGAAGAAAAGAAAATCATAAAAATGAATTTATCAGAAATACATAAAAACTAAGTTTTCTTAGCCAAGTGTTGAAATACTATTATTTTAAAATTTGTTTGTGGTAATAAGCAAAACCTTTTACTTTAGATATTGACATTTATCGATCGAGAAATCTCCTTTTTTTAATTTTACCGAATGACTAGAACGAGAAGATAATGATGAATTATTTAGCTATTGGACTTCTTATGAATATTTATTATATCAGCACAAGAAATGCTTAGTCAATCAAAACGAAATCGAACCGCAAGGCCGGCAAGGCAGAGAAAAAGCTCATTTACAAGTGCAAGAAAGCCCGTAGAAAACTTTAATTACGCTCGTAAATCGTTGAAAGTTTCGTCTCGATCCGTTAGTAAAAATAGCCTCGCGCGGCATTGATAATGACCGTAAATCATTCGCGTGTAAAACAAATTCGCGACTCGTTCGTAAACGCGTAGCTCAATTTACGAGGCACTTATGGCTTGTGAGCATCGGTAGATCGCACTACTTTCCTCTGTGCTACTACACACGCGCGTCTCTACCATTAGACGGAGCTATCCCTTTACTCCGTGCTTCCTTGCATTACCGCTTAATAATAGCTGCACACATCGACTGTGGAACGCACATAATGGCCCGCGAGTGGAAAAGAGGAAACTCGAGTAGCTGTGTAGGTACACAGGTGCTAGGGAAGAGAGAAACAGAGAGAGATCGATTTCCGGCATAAATCGGTAAATACAAGCTTTTTTCGCGACCGATCGATTGGCAATCAGCGATAATGACCTACCGTGCCAGCGATGCATTGCGTTTTAAGAGGCGATTATGTGTATGTGTGTGTGTGTATTTGCGCATATGCGCGGCCGTTCCCAAACTATCCTACAGCGGCATTAGAATTCGCCGAGCTGGATTATGTGTGCACGCGCGCGGTGTGAGTATGCACTTTCTCTAGTGGCAGCGCGAATACGCATAGCGCTGGGCCTCACTGTAAGTAGTAGGAATTTTTCGCATATATTTTCATTAGCAGCAACTCGGTAATGAGAGCGAAACGTTTGTCGCGCGCCGAGACACTTTTTTGCTTCGCTTTTGCACTCCTTTTTCTTTATCGTTCCCTCGAAGCCGAGGACAGCTCGCTGCGATTAGGTAGAAATACGGCTCAGGAAGACTTTTCGGCTCTTAATTAACGGACTTGTGCCTTATCACAAAATGCATTAACGACAGGTATTTGGAGGATTATGCGCGACATGTCACAATTTAACTTAATTAAAACGGTTTTTAACTTGCCGGTTGATCCAGAACTGCACTACTTTAGACGCCTATTATATAATTATTGATCTATTTATTTTTAATATTTTTTATATCAACGATGTCATAAATAATATTCAAAATTTATTTTGGGTAATAAGGAAATACATAAATTTTAGGCTTATAGGCGAGTTGCATTTTTATACCTCGCATTATATTTCGTACATTGAGAAATTGATCGCTGCGGCGTGGTTAATGTTGCGACTTTATTTCACTAGAATAGCAATTAAAAATAAATTTTATAATAATAACAAGGACGTCTTTTAATATTAAATAAAACGTCCAAGTATCCACTAAAATAAATCAGTGCAAACCTTACTGAAATTTTTAGTTAATGTACAATACTTATAATTGAATTACAATGAAAGTCATTTATTCATTACAGGAGGGTAATAAAAAGTGCCGATTTCGTTGTTTTGTAACACTTTTATCTTTTTTCTGTTAAAACTATGATTTCTCATATTTTGTTACTGGAATGCCATTGTCACAACCTTCTTTCAAGATTGATGAATGTATGCCACAAAAGAATTTTAATAAACAGCATCTTTTAAAAGACGAAAATATTTCAGCCGCATACGTGAAACTTTTAAGGGTTAAGTTGATGAATAGTGATAGATCCGAAAAGAGTAATGTTTCATTCCTAGCTATATCTTTTGTCGCCTCTGACCTGAGAACACCTCATACGCACTTTATAGGAGATAAAGTGAACAATGTTAAAAGCCAAGTATAATTTTTATCGTAAATAAAACTTAGACAGGCCTTCTTTTAATTACCCATGAAATATGACGAGCGGTGTTTTACGAGAACTGTAAAACATCTCTTAACTATGCTTTTATTACGAGTTTACGTCGGATGCCTATTCAATGGCGAAATTACCAACTGATATACTCGTGCGTCTTACCGCAAAGTGCACGCACACGCGCCGACAACGAAAAAATAATTTTCTTTTTCCTCTTGCCAAGTCACCGCGCGGGTTTAGCGCGAGAATAAAACGCATTGCAGCAAACATTATACGCACAAAGCGGCACTTTTTCCAAACTACACTGCCCTACAAGTACTCGGAAAAAGCGTCGCAAGGGACGTTTAAGTGGCGTGCCCTTGTTTCGATTGATTCTATACACCACTCGCTTCATACCCACACTCTCTCGCGCGTGCGTAGGCAGCGCGTATATGTTTCCCTCTAGCGTCTCTGTCGGCTCCGATAAGATTGAATCTCCGCGCGGATTCTAAGATACACATCCATTGTCTCAACTCCATCCGGACGCGGAATTCCCTGGCCATTGTTGTCTCCGTCTCTTTTTCTCTCTCGCTCTCGCTCTCGCTCTCGCTCTCTAGCTCGTTCGCTCTCCTTACAGTTCTACGCCTGACGAGAGTCGCGTCGCTGTATTATACGCGTGTGCATGTGCGAATTATTCGAGAAATCGAAGAAGGAGAGGGAAAACCGCGACAGAAATGACGACGACTACGGCGAGAGCCGGAAACGAAATGTAACCGTTTATCAGTTGGCTGTCCTGTACATGTGTATATATGTGTGAGTATATATACGCCACTCTTGCGCAATTATAAATATTTCGCGTTGCCGAAGCGGATGAGAGTTATGAGAAGGAAAGATGCGAGAATGTATGTGTGTATGTGTGTATGTGTGTATATATATATATCGAAAGCGCTCCACATGTATAATGTGTGTTTATAATAGACCAGAACATCGCGGATGAATTTCACGTGTCAACGGAACGTCGGCTGCTTTTGACGGCTCGCGCACCGGTATATGGATTATAATTTATTCCCCGCGATCTGATACGGGAGAGTATCTACATTTTTTTTTTGTGATTAAAGTTTTCTCCCCATCGCGCTAGTGTACGTGTGTGTTTACTTTTAAATGCGGGATGTCAGACTGTCGCTCGCTGACGACTGGCTGGATTCTCGCTATGCGACTACTTTAAACACAGCTTTTCTAGAGTGAGAGTTTGTAATTGAGTTTAAAATCTTTTATTTTTTTCCCCTCTGTATTAATTTTAATTATAATTGTTTAATAGAAAATCTACTACACGATATACAGATGTTAATTTGTTATGAGCCTGAAGTTTACATCGTTGGAATGCAACGAAATAATTTTTAAAATCAATTAAAATTATTAAACAATGGAAACATTATCTAAACTTTTATCATAAGGTTATTTTATACAATAAAACACTAAATATAAACTCAAAATTAATATTAATTGATAAGTTTATCTTTGAAGTAAAATAAAATTTTTTATTTCATTGCACTCCAACGTTGCAAACTTCAGACCCATAATTTGTTAACGTAAATATAACAACGAATTAATCTCGTATACAAGTCAATATGAGATACGTTCATTTGCTTGAAATGTAAAATCTTCAATACGTGTTATATTAAATGTAAACTCTCGTATGATAATAATACTCATATAATGGAAAGCAATGATTAATTTCGCGGAAAGTATAATAAAAAATATTGTTTTTTAAAACTGATATATACTTTCTCAGTCGTGACTTTAAACAAAAATATATTATCGAAACGATATTTCCAAAACATTTAATCTTTCCAGTGCTATTTTTACACCTTTACGAACTGAGTTGACTTCACTATCCGTTCTTTCCCAAACTCCACGGCGAGATATTTATCGACCAAAGAATCGATAAATTCGCAACATTGACATTTTTATAGTGTCAACAAACTTCTTTGTTAAAAAAAAATATATATACGGTTCACAGAGCCGCCAATTCACGCTGTAACATTGATCAAATTCAACGAAACCTCAGCCTCAGCACGTAAACTCGAAAAAGGTTAAAAACGCCGGCTAAGGAAAGGAAAAAGGTAGCTGTCTTTCTCTCTCTCTCTCTCTCTCTCTCTCGCCCCGAAGATAAACAGGTTTGAAGAGAGCAGTGTGTATTTATGTATGAAGTAATAAATATATATATATATACATATGTATGTGCGCACACGCTCATAGAGGTAAACAGCGTGGACTTATTGTACCGCACAAAGGAACTCAAAGGGGTTATCATCGCGTGATCGGGCCTCTCTCGCTCGCTCTTTACGTGCACTCGCCCGTCCGCCTCTTTCTCTCTCTCTCTCTCTCTTCTTTCTCGCACGCGCACTACACCTCGCACGGTTTCCACGTGAAGTTAGGAGAACGAAATATTTATACATATACGTTGCTCCCCCCCTTATAGACACACATCGATCCCTGGGACTCGAAAATCCCGATCTCGATTATGCAACGTTATCGATACATTTATCGCAACTTGTGTGCGCGCGCACACACACACATACATACACAGAAGTGTAATCAGATCGGACCTTTTCAGAGCGCGCCCGCAGATGTGATAGAGTGAAAGTATTATTCGAGCGCCGTTGGGTGGTTCACCGCGTGTGCGAGCCGTGCGGCGGCAGGTTGTAGGTGAATGCCGGCTTTCGTATATGCGACGAACGACACGGAGGAGAGAAAGAGATCCAATTTTAAGCGCCGCGCCCCGAAACGCTACAGTGGCCCCAGGAAATCAAAGTGCTTGCGATATATATGCATATGGATGGATGTTGGTATATATATACACAGAGGCCTGCGTGTCGCGCGATTTCTTTTTCTTTTCCGGTACGAACGGGATTCATTAAGACACTCCCGGAGACCGTTTTTTTTTATCGAATGTCTAACTTTTTTTAGGAAACGTTATGTGTCAGTCAATAATATCAGTTGTTTTCTCGTGATTAATTATTTCGGATATGTTTTTTGTGTGACAGAGAACTAGATTTGGTGAAATTTCATCTCGTTATTCCAACGAATGTGTATTTAAAACAATAAACAAGCCAAAAAAAGAACAAATGCTTTACGTAAGAGCCTATACACACATGTTCGTAACTAAAAATTTCTTGCAATAAAACGAATAGCATTATACGCGGAAATGCTATACTTTAAAGTAGCCTATACTGAAATTTTTTCGTTCCATCATCCGCTACATATACTATTGGTTCGTTCGCATAAAGTCAGTGCAATTTGACGGCGAAAGCACTTAAATAAACTTTCTGCCAATTATACGAGCGCGCAGCACGTGTATATTTTCTTTGGGACGCACTGAAGCACAAGCGACCAATTAACGACTTATCAACTTGCTAAAATAACAAGGTATATATACACATACACACAGACATTCAGGGGAAAGATCTGATTTTCGTACCTCGAGATTTCCCTCGTGTGAAAGTCATGGGCGAGTTTTCCGAGGGTATGATTCAAATACTGCAGGAGAGAACGCATAAGCTTCCGGTCGTGTGGCCACACGTGCACGCGCATACTAGTGTAGTAGTAAAACAGCGAAGGAATCAGGCTAATCTCGCGCATGCGTGAAACGGAGAAAGAAAGAGAGCCGGCAAGATTCGACGAGAGGCGTTTTACGACTTTTGGCGAAAGTAATTAAGGCATTGAAAGGCAGCTGCGCACTCTCTAGACATTGTAACTTAATTTCGAGCAATTATACGAAGCTGCTTCCCATTAATAAAGCATATATGTACTGCACTCTGCGCATACGTGTGTATATGCAGAGATCTCGGATAAGGAAATGGGCGTTTTACGCTCTTAAATGAGGAGTAATTGATTGAAAATGGCAATGCACGCGCTCTCGTACACGTGTGTGTCTGTGTGTATGTGTACATGCAGAGATGTAAGTGCGCGCGCCCATGTATGAACGTTAGTATATATGTATATATGTATCTTGGGAGCTCGTCGTAACGGCGATAACTTTTACTCTCTAATGAAGATTGAAAAGTTCGTTAGGTGCTGATTGATCGTGTGAACTTACACGGGTGTAGGAGAGCTGAGCCCACTCCGAGTAGCCGCTCTCGATTTCAAGACAAATTGATATTTATCGCGAGTGTTAATTTAATGGCGATAAAGCGTGCAAAAGGTCGAGATTTTTTGATTTTTTGATGTTGAACTAGATGTGCCGATATTGCAATGGATTGCTGATGTGGCATTGATTAGTTCAGGGAATTGGGAATGGTGGTGCATTGGTGTAGTACTGCTGAGATATTTCTTATCACTGATTCGATTGGTTTCTCCGTATCGTATGAATAATTTAATTCAATTTCTGTTTGTACATTGAGAATTATGTTGATGTAACTTTAACAGATATGAATTTTAATTTCCGAAAAATATTAAACAGATTATTTTTATTTTCCATCAGTAACGTTTACATATAAGAATGACAAAAATATATAGTGTGTTAAAAAAATTGACGAACATGACGGAATTTCTTCTCCATTGTTATACGTGTTATTACATTATTATTGCGTGAATATTGTGTGAATAAAGCCCATAAAGTAATTATTATTTCTAACATTTAGGAAAACAATCCTGAATAAACGACAATAGAATTTCACTGACGCAAATACATTCGCGCCAGTGGTGATTGGCGACATTTTCTGCATTATAACTTATAAACGATACAGCACTAAGCAACCGTACGACTCTGCATTGTAATGCATCGCGCCAAGGTAATTTTTTTTTTATAAAAAAAGCGCACTAATCCCGTATCAATAGACATTCCTGCATTTTTTCACGTAGCACAAATAAATTATTCACACCGTAATTCGCACTCTTGGCGTTTGAGCTTTCCATCGAACGCACACCTTGCTAATTTGCTAAATCAAAGTCATCTTCTGGCAAAGCGAACCATGGAAAGTGCAGCGCGCAGTCTTTTTCCGTGACTCGGCCAAGCGTAGCGGCAAAATCGCACCCGTCTGTTTACATAAAACAATCCATGAGTCGCGCGCGCGCGCGCGCACTCAGCCCTGCGCTAATCCCCGCTTTCATTTCTTATCGAGCTATGCTCTCGCGTTACGTAAAAGGCGCGAAACGTGTGTATATATATATATATATATATACACGCTATTGCTATAGCACACGCGAAGAGAAAAAAATAGACCACCTTGCTCGCTTTACGAATATATGTATCCCGACAACGTGTTCTTGGGAGACATTCGAGCTTTTTAGCGCTTGCGATGAGCACGAGTATAAGCAACGATCTGAATCACGACGGGGCGACAAAAGATATCGGGCGTCGATAAGCTGGCGCTGCGCGACCGTGTGCCGCAGCCGCGACTTTCACTGGTGGGCGCCCCGTTACACGATCAGACCGCGTTGACCGTACGTACATATAAAACATGCCGCTGAACGACGACAACGACGACGACGAAGGCGAACAAGATGTGCGTGTGTAAGTGTGCATGAGTGTAAGAACGTAAGTGCCAGAGGCCTATTTTCCATGCGATAGGGGATACGCGACGGGGAGGTTCAATGACACACCTGACCTCAGCTCCAATAGTTGCCGGCTTTTTACGATCCACGCAATTCGTTTATTTATTGATGGATTATTCTTGGCGTCTAAGTATATAAACTTTAGAAATTGAATCTTTTTTGTATGTTTTTGTGAAAAATTTCTATAAACTGCAATAATCACTTTTTTTTACTTCATCGTATATTAGTTCGCTATGTTGTCAAAAAAACATCAAAGTTGAGAAAATCCTTTAAAAGATGCAATTAAGATAGGTAATGCATCTGGTCGGAACAATTTACGGAACAGTGTTAGTATTAATACTAAAAGCTATTAGTTATACTGAGATAATCGTATATCCAAGATTATATTGAGAATCTATAGGGAAATATTTACCATATTGTTAAAGTAATAAAATAATTTTCAGAAGTAACCTATTGTCAATGAAGAGCGACAAAATAATAACAAAAGAAAATAAAAAACTTTATTGCTGTAGCAGTTGACGATTGTCACAGTTGCAATTAAAATCTATGCTATATATCAATTGAAAGCAATTATTTCCTTTAGACATTAGCAATTGTATTGGTAGTTAGTTACTCAACACCTGACAAATACCATTGCAGTCTTTAAGAAAATGATTTTTCTTACTTCGAATGTTATGTATATTACAGCTAAACGTTTTTATTTCATAAATCAATTGTGCGTTTGACGAGCGAATTTATGCGTCTATTTTTAGTTTAGCTCTTTCAGTTTTTATTTTGTCGACATTGCACATGGTTTATTTTTATGAACTACACGAATTTAAGAACTAAATACTCTCAATCAGTGTCTTAATGGTTTTGTTTTTTTTTCTATAAAATCTTTTTTACTATCTTTTTAGTTCGTTAACATTTTTTCAGAGGTCATAACCACAGTTGTTAAAATGAAACTTGTAGTTATGGTATGCCTTAAATTCTTTTGGTGCAAAGAATGTCCATTCTGTTATTATGCACATAATTGTTTCGGTATTCAATGTGTTTGGAATGGTCTTAAGAACGGTTTAGTTGACAAAAACCTATTGTGCATAATCACCTACAATTTTGGTACGTAATTAAATGTAAATCAAAGCAATTTGATACCTGTACCTCTTAATTTCTTGTTCAATATTCAGTGCTACATAACCAAAGTCGTTTATGTATTAGAGTTCATTGACTGACTAATTTAACCAATTGTCTTTCTTAATAAATGTCTTTGGCCATTTAATTACTGGTATAGGAATGTATATTCGGACAATTTAATCACGTATGAAAAAAAAAAATCATTCATCTTACAAACTTTTTCATCTGCAGATTACTTTCATAAAAAAAAATTGGCCACATAATTATTACATAACTTAATTCGCGAATAAAAGTAAAAAGTAGAGAATTTTTCGCTTTTACGTTTTTATTAAAAATAAAATTGACTGTGATTTTCTCATTAACCGAAATAAAATAAATTAAAAGAATAACATCGAGGGATTGTGAACTTTCTTACCTGCATTGCCTTGTATTATTTAATTCATACTACATTCCTTCGATAAAATTCAATTGGCAAAGTTGCCAATATAAATCAATAACCATACACATTAAAATTGTAACATTTAAAATATTCTTGCGAAGGATAATGTATTGGGAAATTGCAAATGAATTAGTAATTTATGTAACAAATTTGTTCTCACGTATAACGATTAAAAATGAAAACACGATTCCCGCGTGAAAAAATAATTCCAACCTGATTTTCAAGTTTCTCCTTGTTATTAGTATATATATACCAAGCGCACTCTAGCAAAACTATATGTATATAAGAGGTGTACACGAGCCAGCTCTATACCCTGTAATATTAATTAATGATAATCGTGTATCCGCATATCCACCACCTCCTGGCTTGTTTTGTTAGCTATCATCGTGGACTCACATTGTCTTGACAGAACGTCCGCTGCGGGGGGATGTTGAGTGCTGACGCGCGCACACGCACTGAGGGTATCGGTACACGTGCGTGTGAATGTATGTGTGTGTCTCTCTCTATCTATGGTACCAGCTGCTGCTGCTGCTGTTGTTGCCGATTCGTGCGGCAACCTCCTCGCACGGCTTCGCTCGCGGTCGCTGTCAGGCACATGAATATCGGCTCTCTCGATCGGGTTCGCGCCGCGAGAAGTGCACCGCGCACTCGCCGAAGGAGGCCAGGCGGTTCCCAGGCGAAGTCTCTCTCTCTCTCTCTTTCTCTCCCGGTAATATTCTCTCCTCTTGTTCTCCCGGCCGCGGAAAAGTGGCGAACGATAAAGCGATGTGTTGGTCCGCTCTTTTCCGATATGCTTGACGCGCGTAAACTATCCCTTGGTCACTGTCATGATCGGCTGGCCACGCGTGCGTGTAGCCGATGCACTTGATTAGAAGCCACTGGAGTCGAGCCGACCGGCGCGGGGCTTCTTTATACGAGCCCTCTCTTCTCTCTCTCTTCTGTATTTCTGCTCTTCTTCTCTTCCTCTCCTCCTTATTGGCCGGACGCCAAGTGCGCGTCTATGTACGTGTGGGCTCGCACGGGGACCACCAGTGGTATATGTATATACAGTATTTAGCTCGCGTCGTCGCCGCGGCGCCGCGTGTGCGTGTGTATCGTACGTTTCGCGCTCTCGGACTGACTGACTGCTGTGTACCCTCGCGGCCGCGTGCATGCGCGCCGGCGGTCCGCTCGCTCCCGCGCGCCCCCCCTTTACTTCGCGCGGTCCTTCCACCACCGCCGCTGCCGCTGAGAGTCGACGAAATGAGAAAGAGTGAGATAATTCCTCGCGGGCGTGGTGTATACACACGATATATACCTGCCTTGCGCTCTCTCTCTCTCTCTCTCTCTTTGATGTTTCGCTGCAGGCACGCGCGCTTGGATATATACGCAGCCTGGAGCAGAACGTGTATACTTTGAATATCGGGCTGCTGCTGCAGTGTTTCCTTTGGTTCTGGGATGCAGCGGAGAGGCGGAAAGTTCGGGTGAGTAGTCGCGATGAGGTAAATAAGGAAAATGGTGTGATATCACGTTGCTATATATGGAGTCGTTTAGATGCAAAAATCGCGGTACTTAAAATAAAACAATGTAATTTACGTGATAGTTCAATGCTCGAATAAATCTACATATATATTAGCTTGTTGTTTTAGAAATTCTAACGTGTATATTTGCTGTAACGCAATTATTTTTGTATTCCGAAATTACAAGATAAACTTAAAATAACAGTGAGGATCTCATTGTATAAAGCTGCATTGATTTTTCTTCAATACACAAAACACTTTAATCTAAAAATAATTGCATAAAACATTGATCGTTTGTCGTACCTGTATAATTATTTTAAAACACATAAAATAGAACCTGTCATTTTTTTACTCCCACTATTAATATTACCAAATTTATTCAAATTGTTCTTGATTCTTCATCATCAACTGGACCGCTTAATCAAATGCAAATAATCACGTAGAATTGTTTTTACCAACGTTGACACAATCCCTAACGTCACCTACATTTCGACCGTTACGGTTACTTGCAGACGACCCAATCGAAGGTCATCTGCCAAGGATCGTTATTCCTTTCTAAATTCTCTAGATCAATTATCTGTACTATAAGGCCCTCGAAAGTGTAGATTGATTCAAAGCTGTTGTCAAACGAGAACGACAGCCATCATTTCATTTGGGCTAGTCAAATTCATAAGTTGTCCTTACACACTGAATGCACTTATTGCGCATTTCTCTAAACCACATCGTCTCGGTTGTAACTTGAGCAAATTATAGTTTTCTTAAAAAGTCGTAATATGTTGAATGATCTGTTTATGGTTTGTAAGCTCACTATTATTTCATCTAATTATAATTATATTATAACAAAAATACTGTCTACTAATATCAATTAATCTTATTCATTAACAAAACAATAGGCAGTATAGATTTCTGTCTGACACGTTTCGACTTTATCTACTTCACCCAAGACCTTAACAACAAATATTTACACATTATCGCAATCACATATTTTTGTGTATTTTTATATACACATTACAAAATCAGGTTTTGCAACTCATGTTAGTTATTGATATTTGCGGGACGCTAGAAACTGAAATAAATTCTTCCCTTTTTTTGTAATAATTGGAAAGCGCATTAAACTCGAATAATGCATCATCACGTGATCTTACGGAACGAGATAACAAAAACTCTCGTGAATGTAAATCGGGTGTTAACCCTGTTTATGAGGAAGAGAGCGTGTGAGTATCCGAATAGTGCGCGTATACCCGCGACTTATGGAAGGCCGTGAAAATGCACACAATGAGTACGCCGCAGCGGGACGTCGACTCCACAGTAATTGTAAACAGCCTAGCGTTTTGTGCTTCACCTCATCGTCCTAAGAAATACATTCGAGCGTTATTGATCCTCGAGCATTTATTACATGTAATTGAAATCGTACAATTGCTCTCCTGGCTCCTATATTCAACTATTTTTACCACAGAGAAATAATCCATGAGAAATAAACGAAGTAGTCGAAAGTTAAAAACGAGCTGTGAACCTCGAATCGAATAATTCTCACTTACAGTTTCATTACAGAGTATAGCTATACCTACTAATATCTTATAGTAATTTAAACAAGATGATAAAGTGAAATGTAAAGGGAACAGTTGAATGCACAAGCAGGACGCCGCATAATGCGAATCGACAAAAAAGAAATGCCGCAGTATCGAATACGTTTTAATAAAAAATAAATTATATTGTATGAAAATGGTAATAAAACGCAAATTATAACTTTCAAGTTATAATAGAATAAAATTAAATTATAACTATATATAACAACGCGTGCTTCTGCGCATAAATGATATGCATACCACCGTTTTAGAAACTTTTGTTTTATACATATAGCATATATCGCATATAGCAATAACTTTCCATTTCGGAAGTTCCCATTGGCTTAACTTAAATATTCGTAATTGTTAAAATTCTTGAGCCTGCCACGTCTAAAACTAATTTGCAATCCACCAAAACAACGCCGCGCGATCCCGACAATGCTAAACAGTCCACGATTTTCCCGGCGCGTATATAATCAATCAGCAGACGCGAAGAATATTTACATACAAAAACCAGTTCCCCTCTGCATCTGCGAAGAATCTCACTCTAAATCACATCCTTCTGACACTTTTCTTCCCATCGCGGCGCACGAAACGAAATCACCAAATGCGTCACGCATCCTGCACGACGGCGGGCGCTGCTGTTTTTACCTGGTTTTTTTTCTCCCCACACAATTGCTCTCACTCCTCGGCTGTCCCAAAAAAAAAAAAAGAAAAACAGCCATGTCCGTGCACACCTGATGAATATAGGCGCGTACGGGCGCAACTGTGTCATCGCCGCAATGAAGGATTCAAGTCGTGCGTCGGCACGCGCCTGTAGCCGCTTAAATTATCGGCCGATTGACACTGACACTGAACGAGGCCAAACGGGCCCGCGCGCACTTATCGGAGTGAGAGTGCGTGTATATATATATATATAAGCATGCCGAGAAGAAGCAGCGTCGGCGGCGTACATTAGTCAAAGTTGCTGCACGGCACCCGCTAATTGAAGGAACACGCACGTGCACGAGTGAGACTGAGGTGGAAGAGGCTCATTACTTGCGGTGAGAGGCGGCTGTAATTTACGCGCCGTAAATCGCGTTTCCGCGCGGGCGCAAAGATACCGAGACATGCTGAATAGTGTAGGATGATTATTGATGTTGATTTTTTTGGCTGCACCGATGCTGCACCCATTAACGGAAACACGTTAGACTCGATCTATGCACGTCATTTCATAATTCTTGGGATTTCGCGATCGATTATATGTGTCGTTATTGGACGACGCAATATATTCATGCGACATCCGCAGTGGGCATTTATGAACGATGCGAATTATAGTCGTGAATTGTTTTTTTGTTTCGGTTTTCTATTGGCTCTGCAATTATCCTTATTACAATTTTGAGATTTAGGTGTAGATTGATTTGCGTTGCAAAACACGCGCACAAGTGTGAGCGTTTTGCAATGGCCGTAATTTGCGAGTCAATTTAAATTTTAATGTAGGATAATTAAACGCATTAACAATTTTTTCAGTAACGTGCAGGAACTTGACAATACGCATTGTTTGAAGAAAAAATTGTTATCGGAATATGCAGTAAATTATAAGGGAATTTTTGAAATTAAATGATTGACAGTAAATAATTTAGGTTTGGATTCCGACAATGTAATTTTTAAAATTTCTAAAACATTGATGCGATTATCTAGGCTGTGCTTCATTATTAAAAATACTAATATAAACATGCATTGTTTTGCATATCACAAATGGCTCATCATCAATTGCTTTCAATTGCAAGTAATAATCTTTTAGTGTAACAATTCATACAAACCTCATCGTTATAAAAAGAGTCGCAGATAAGCTCCCCTTTTATTTTGGACTTTTTATGGATTTCACGATCAGCTTTTTACCAGGATCTCCTTTCCCGTCCAAGTGAGCGACCGTGCTACTAAATCGGGACCGATTGTTAAATGAACACAATGGCTCGCGCCTCACGCACCGGTTGAATGTCGTTCGACAACCTCAGCCAGCTAACCGACCGACCGCCGTCGATCCTTTTTTGCCGACATCTCCTAGGATCAAGTTTTACGAGAACACGTATATATATATATATACTCGCGTGCCGGCGTTCGAAACACCTGGTTTGTATTTATAAGCGACGCGTGAGGCACCTAATAAAGCACCGGCGCGCGCGCGCTCTCAGACGCATTCCGGCTTCTGAATTATTATGAAAACAAAAAGAAGATGAGCGTAATCGATGGCGCAGAGAATTTTTGCGGGAGTTGTTCTCTGACATTGGTCGGTATGGCTGTGACTGAATCTGGTGTATAATAAGCGAATAGAATCGCAGTCCCAGCGCCTCTTCATCGGTCATGTCCTTTGTGACGTCGATGTAGTTTCGGACTTTCCGGGATACTGATGTCATTTTTTAAAGGATTCTTCTACCACAGAGTACTCTGTTTTTTTTTTTTTTTTTTTTTTTTTACTATTATTCATTAGTGTGAACTTTAATATTTTTCTTTATGTTCTACGCTATTGTTAGGATTTTTTTCATCCGAATATTTGTTTGGGATGTGCTGTTAGTGTTTTTGTTTGGATTCATTTATCAGAATTTTTTGCAATTTAAAAAATATAGAAATATGGTATAAAAACATCCTTTTGTTTAGTTTGACTTTCAATTTTTATAGGTACGGTAATTTATTTTTAATATTATTCTAGATCTGAAAAAATTTTTAAAAATACAATTTTATTGAAAATATTTTTAGAAAAGTGTATTTTCATATAGTTTCCTAATGGCATCCACGGTTCTGTAATTGAGGAGTATCATTATCATATTTGTAGACTTTTGCGATAATATCTGTAATGCAAATAGACCTAAAGGATAATTTTATCTGGCCATTATATAATTTGTACACTGAGAGAAATGTCATAGTAAAATTTATTATATATCTAACAAAAATTACTATATTTTATAGTGGCCGTGGGAT
>JAYJLV010000032.1:617412-641618 GCA_036873485.1 Torymus texanus | reverse complement strand
AAATAAATAAATAAATAAATATAATAATGAAACCCAATACGCGCGAAGCGCGTTGAAGTAGCGAGTATTTCTATAAAAAAAACATGTATCTATACGGGTAAAAATTATGTGTTTTGTGTAGTTTCATAAACGATTACACAAATCATGTGTAAAATAAAATACAAAATGTATAGGTTTTAACTCCGTTTACTTTACATTGATTCTGCACAAGTATTGTATACTTTTTGTTTCTACTCAATCTTAATTAATTCCGTTTTTGAGACACAACTTCTATTAAAACTGGATCTCATTTTCAAGAATGTATCTATTTTAAAGTTAAACTATAAATATGCAAATATCTTACCAAATATAAACAAGCTTTGCATGATATCTACCAAATTTTGAAACGATTTTATCATTTTTTGATTGACAGAGAAACAGCGAGATATGTTAATCGCGTAAAAAAAAAAAATAATCTTCCGATCGAACACGTAAATTATTGCAACGTGTTTTCGGCAATTTTCGTGAAAACCCACAGTTGTGTACCGTGGTCAAACGAAACCGCGCGTAATCGCGTAACTCCCTGGACGCGGCTCCGAAGAAGCTTCTCCGTTTTACGCAATCCGTCTGCAGCGCGTCGGTTTCTCGCGCGTATTTACTGCGCGCCTGCGTGAGCATGCATGTATATACGCCCGCGAGCACATCCTGTACGTATACATACGTGTACTTGAACGCGATCGCCGCCACCGCTCTGGAATGCGTCTGAGGTGTATTATACAATGTATGCGCGCTTGCGTATTACACATGTACATATAGATGCTAACGCCCCTTTTACACTTTTAGCATGTCGGCTCGTAACAGTGTATACACGCGGCAATCGTTCATTAGGAAGTTTTTTCTTCCGTAAAATTAGGTTTTCTAGAGTAGAGAACTAGCGCCGTGTAGGTTTATGAAATTTGTGATTGATGGGTAACGTGATCGTAGCTTCCTGGGAGATACGGAAGAAATATCTGATGGATGGCATAATTATTATTTACGCCAATATATATTTAATAATAAATGATGTAATGTGAACTACTTTTGTACCTAGGTTAATTATGCTTAATCAAGTGTATGAAATGTTGGTTGCGATACGGGATGTAAAATGTATAAGAAAATTGTACGTGTGTGTACTACCACTGCTGCGTGTGATTATGATTAAAATATTGCTTTCGCGAAATAATTTGAAATAAAGCTGAAATTGAATAACGACTCTCATATTGTGCAATGATACTACTAAACGGCACAAAGATTTTTGTGAACCGGTTTCACAGAATCGTTTTCGTGAATTGGCTCAACAGTAAAAAATAATAAGCAGCCAATAAATGTTATTCACAATTGATCTATGTCTACTTTACTTCATTATTTCGAGAGAATAATTAATAGACTCCTTGCACGTTAAAGTATAAAAAAGACATGCGTCAAATATAACCGTCGTACTCGTGTTTTTTTAAATACCATAACGTATTTAAATAAAACATCGTACACTATAATGCTTTCGATCATACTCAAATAAACCACAAATTGGCAATTTATGTAAACCCCCGATGTATAAGCGGAATAGGGCAAAAGTATGACCGTATGTAAAAATCACGAAGGAGAACTTGCAGCAAATTTTAACAAGCGAAAAAATTTCATCTCGCGATTTTGCATGCAAAATCTCTCTCGTTCCCCTCCCCTTTTGGCGTTATTATTCATTTATGATAAGTGGCCACCGCTGAAGCCGTGCGGTCTCCCCTGCTATACTCTGTGCTGAAATTTTGTAACCTGTCGAACGGTACAGCGAAGGCGCCGCCTTCATCTGTATGTGCATTTATATGCTCAGCGATTCTATATTAATTCGGTCAGTGAAAAGTTGCCGAAAAAGGAGCTATTTTTTTTAGTTGCTGTTTGTTATTGATTTACGTTAAGGGTGACTTATACATGTCCAGATCTCGATGGATGTTTACAATTTTTAAAAATTTCAAGGGATATTTATTATAAGTGGATAATAAGCTGAAATCTGGAAGTATAACCGTTGCCGTAATGGTATTCCATAATTCACTTTGCTGATAAGTAAATTACATTGTTGCGAATTTTTATAATTCCAAATTACATCTGGCTATTGCGTAAACAACGGAAAATGGAAACGACTGCAGATAAAGTCGACTTTTTTATTTTGCTCTCGGCGAAAAAAAAATGTGAGATTTCGGGTAATTTAAAACTTTATTTTCGCTAAATTAACTCAGCTTGATGTGTACAGGCGGGCACACGCCCGTAATCGAGTGTAAAACGCTCGGTTTTGGCGCGAAATCGCGCACAATAAACTGCGCTGCTAGTGTTTCGTACGTGATTTTTACGCGCACCCCAGTACTCACACCGATTTTCATGTATTATTCGCGCTCTCGCGCGCACCCACACATCTCCATAACAGCGCTCTATATGCCAAGCTCACATGCGCACCTTGTGTATGTATATATGTATAAGTATATCGGGGCGGGTGAAAGGCGCGGCTACATATATACACACTCTGCCTCACGCTCCGCGACGCCGCTGTAAAAAGTTAATTTGAGGCAAATTTTCCTCGCCGCGCGCGCGCGCGCCCAATCGGAATTCCATAACGTGACACAATCGCGGCTGAACCGTAGCCACACGCTATGAGAAAATCGTCCGGTAGTGCAAACACTCGCAGATTATTCAAATTAAAACGTGGAGCGTGCGAGCAGTTAGTTAGCGCGATGTCAACCATGCGATTTCGGTTGGAAGGTGAGCGAGTTTTAAAGCGTGCTAGTGTATAGTAGTAAACATTTATTTATCGCTAATGGACTGTTACGACTTTACGAGAAATTTTAACGGATTATTAACAGTTTCTGCTTTTGAACGTGCAACATAGGTGCCGCTATGCGGATTTTATTTCTTTGAGAATGTACATTTGTTTGCAATGTATTTGTATCTTTGATTATTGAGTAATATAATTAAAAGGTATTGGGGAGAGGCTAACAAATTGGTAACTGTTAACTTAGGAAATCCTTAAGTTCATTTGTCTCGGCAAAAACAGTATTTAAATAAATTTAGAAAAATTAACTAAAATAACAATATTTAACGATTATGATTTCTGCATTTAAATTATAGAAATTTCAAATAATGAAGGCTTATAAATAATTGTTGTATATAGAAAAAACACATACGATTTCATAAATAAGAACGGTCTATGTGTATATAATAGAACGTAACAATGCTATTGTCCATTGAAGTAGACCATTGAACTAGACATAATAATGATTTAATAGTTACGTGGCTACAATTTATGCGCACATTCGATATTTTTACATAATGCTTTCTGTGCGTGAAAAAGTAACGCCTGGATACTTTACGTTTGGTTTCGAAGATGCATATTTTTATTGCAGTACGCCCAATAATTTCCAAACCCAAACACACGAAACGCAACGTGAAATTCGAGCTTTCCTCGCGCATATATATAGTCCGGTCAGTGAAATGAGGAAGCCGACCTTCCAGAAGCTTTTTTCTCTTTCTTACTATTATAATAATGTTAACGGTTGAAGTTGCGTCGCGGACGGCCAGCGGCGGCTTTGGTGTGTGCAAGGAACAAAGGTCGAAAAGTATGCAGGCTTATACTCGGAGAAATGACGACCTTGCTTCACATCCGGGTATGCGTGTGCTTACGCGTCGAAAGTGGACAATACTATACGCTTATTTTTTCGTTTTTTTTGTGTAACACAACGTTTATTGTTATTGCTCGGTAGTTACGGCCGACGCGCGCGTCGACGAAATCGTCATCGGAACTTGATATATATCATCAGCGAGGGCAGTATCCTTGAACAGCGACGATTTTGACTGTTCGCCAGTGGTAACAAAGGCCATTTTTTCATCGTCATGTAGTTTTACTGCGAAGTCTGTCAATTCATTTATCTTCATAATTATGTACACAATATCTGAACAGAGATTAGATTTTTAAATGAAAGGTGCCATTTTTCTAAAAGTATCGATTGCATTAAGCCCAATGAAAATGTGATTTACTATATACGTAATGATACGACTGCTACCATATTATAATTAAATTAGTAACGCATTTTGCTAAAACTCTGTCTAAAATAAATGAGAAATATTATCGTCTAAAAAATAATGGTATAACTCACTATATTTTAAGTTTCGTTTTTAAAAAATGATGTTTGTTTTTCTGGACAAATGTCATCGCAATGTCAAAATCCAATTGAGAACTAAACAAAAATCTGCCAAAATAGAAAAATATCAAGTCAGCATCAGTCGATCCATCTCTTAACTCATTACGTAACCGCAGTCATTCGGTACCGAAAAGCACAAAACCTGCGCGCCAATAAGCAAGTTTCTCTCGGCAGCCAGTATACACACACACACACACACGGCAGCAACGTGTGTTCGCTCTACATCGCTTACACCTATATAGACCCGGACAAAGCGCGCGGGTCGGGCGGCGGCGCCGATTTGAAATTGAACCATGGGAAGTTGGCACATTCCGGTGGCTTCGTTCTCTGCAATACGAGCGTTCGAACGAGCGAACGCGCGCTCAGAAAAGTCCATGACTCTGGCACCTTTCTTATTCCAGCTCGAGTGCAGAGAAGGAGAGCAAAAGTCAGCACGCGAGCTAGAGCCACGCCCTGGCCGCGCGCACGGCGGAGCTCACCCTTCACCGCGGTGTGTGCGTCTATATACCGTGTGTATACTATAGCTGCAACCTAGCTCTAATACGCGGGAGAACGCGGCGTAGGCCCTCGAGCGGGATAAATTGCTCTTGATTGTGTGTGTGTGTGCGCGCACCCGAGAGCCGCGCGGCGATCGGTGAAATCGCTGATTCTTAACTTGCGCTCTTATTTCGGCTGATTTATCGTTGCGGAATGTCAGGGAGTGTGTGTATTTAACTGTATGAGCCTGTGTGCCGAGTCTATGTGGGGGTAGAGGTGGCCGAGTGTTGGCCCCGGGTGGGGAAACGAGGTGGCTACGAGATCGGTCGCGAGATCTCTGGACACATAGACGAGCTAAAATTGCTGGAGCGGGTGCACACGCGAAAGGTTATGTGGCCACTTGTTGCAGCGACGAGAGAACAATAGCGGATCGGCTTTTTATTTATTGGCTTTCCGCGACTCTTCGCCAACTCTTTTATTAGCTGTTTCTCATTGTGGGAGAAGGAAATTTGAGCTTTTCCTATGTGCCTGGATGCGCGCGCACGGCCGCACGGGGGATCATTGTGTTCGAAAGGTTGTAATTCAACTTTACGAGAAATGCCAAGGTAGCTTGTTTATTTATTACTTGTATTTTTACGAGTGCACGTTGTGGGACAATTTTTAATTAATTCTATTTTATAACAATGTTACTAAGAAAAGTTTCAAAAATCTTCCCGTCGTATATATTAAACTTGAAAAGTCAAATTATCTCAAATAAAAGTCATATTTTTATAAATGCAATGCATAAATAAGTTCTCAAACATTTTTTTCCATAAAGTTCAACATTTATTCCAATCTTGATTATTGATAACGCAATACTATCATGTGCTTTATAATTAACTGCGACTGCAAATCGCACATAACCGTCAGAGAATGAAAATAATTTACTTTGCTGTCACATAGAATAATGTTTGTATTGAATTTCGAAAATGCAACGAAAGATAACATTTTTATGACGTTATCGATGATCAATTTTTTTATATCTATATATATTATATGCGTCACTGTTATAAACCCAGTTCACCAATAACTTAATTTAACCATATACGTAATATTAAAAATCAAATAATATATATTGAAATAGAAATCCCATACCTTAGGAGTAGGTATATCGTGCTATAAACAGAAAAGAATGATAATAACTTTGAAATTCTAATTCGCATAGTACCACAGCTGAACCATCGCATATCTTAGCTCCTTGCAATAGAACGTGAACAACATTAGTTTATCCTCCAAACCGATGAAGATGGGAGGAAAAAACTACAGTATAGCGTACCGCAACAGCTTTAGGGTTGAGCATCAATGACTGTGGACTTCGGGATCCCGCAAGTCGCGCAGTTTTTTTTCCGGCGAGTCGTATAATGTCTACCTCGGCGACTCATCGTCGCCTCGCTTTCGTTCGCAGCAAGAGTATGCTAAAAGTACCTCTCGCGGCTGATGCAGCTCTTGTCCGCGTTCCGGAAATTAACGTCCGTGACAAATGAGAGCAGCCACGTTTTTACCGTGACGAAAGAAGAGAGATAGCGAGTTAGTTGCAGGTTCCTACGGATCAGCTTTAGCGGGATGAATATTAAATTATTCTAAAGGATATAGCCGCAGAGTTTGACTATTCAAGTGGATCACTAAATTAATAGTTCAAAAGTAATAAGTTGTCGTTATTGTAAATGAGGATTACATGTAAAAACAACAAATATTAATTTGAAAAGTGTTCTAAAAGTATTACTTTTACCATTTTTAGAATAACATTTTAATTTCTTCATTTTTCTCTATTTTCTAAATAAAAATCTCAAATCTAGTGGACAGCGTCATGTTGTAAAATTAATCAAACAATCATTTTTTAAGTCGAATTCTTATTTCATATTTACCTTTCTTTGTTTTTTTTTTTTTTTTTTAAGGAATGCAATAAATATAGCACTCCCCATGCATATTGAATCAATGTTATAAATGCGCGATTTTCCGATACAAATGACACATGTCAGATCAAAGTCTCATTCAGAGAACAGGATATCCATTTCCATTGACCGCGACATGTATATCATCCCACATTAAAAATCATTACAGCTACGAAGAGTATCAGATCGATCCTCACTACGCTTGATTAGCGCAGTTGAATTAGCCGTCCGGTCACTTGCGCTTTTTCCTTGACACAGTTGCCAGAGTTCTCCGTCTCTCTCTCTCTCTTTCTCGCTCTTGATTTCGTCGGGGCGGGAAACAAGATAACGCTACTATACTGACACGGAAACAAAGGCGAGGGTTTGAACCGATTTCTCAAACACTCTGTTTAGTTGGCTCTTATATGCTTTTACTCGTGTACGTCGCGCGGTCCGCGCGCGGTCAGTGACATTTTTATGTCAGGGATTTTTTTCTCCTAATTCAATCGGACGACGATCGCACGACCGATTGTCTCGGGCCAACTTTTCGACCGTATTGCGTTTGAGGATATATAATGGCGTAATAGATTATGATTATGAATGAAGGGCTTTTGCAATGCTGTAATGGCTATGCGCGCGCGCGCGCGGCTGCGTGGAAATTCGTAAGTTATTTAATGATTCTCGTGCCAGCGAATTCGTTTGTTCAGTGACTGTGAATTATTACTTGTGCCATTAAGGGCTTGAAATATTAGATATATATAGATAATGGGGAAGTCAATTGAGAATATGGTTATATCCATTGGTTGGAAAAAAGATTACGATATTATGCATTGTTTTTGTAATCTTTATATATTTCTTCATTCTATGTAGCAGTCCTCACTATATGGAAATAAAACTACTTTACCAATATCCGTAGTTCACGTACGAAATGGATAGAAGAAAATATAATAGGAAGTAAATTTAAAATAATTACATACTTTTGTTTTCAATATAAAATAGTAAAAATAAATTAAATTATTGGACCCATATTCTTAACAATGTATTACATCATTTACAAAATGTAATGGTTTATTTATTTCGTTTTTAATATTTATTGTTTCTATAGTTATATCAAATAGTTTTTAATTAGTGACAGATATACTCAATTCTCACACAAAGGATATTCTAGAATCGCATTTCCGTCCTTTTTGCTACATGTTTTCGGTTCAAATAAACTCCCGAGTATTGAATTTCGTGAAAACAGTAAATCATTGACTGTCTTGAATGATCGAAATAACGGACAACATACAAATAGCCGGGCACGTGAGACGTGAATGACACGTCACTGCTAACGACGTCTCTTGAGCTTGCCGACCGCGGTTAATTAACCGTCCGCGACCTGCGGAGGCGAACCGACTCCCGAATGCGCTAATAATAGACTTTTGGCAAAGGCAAAGCGTATAGCCACGAGTCAACTGGATAATCATAAAAGCCGGTTTCCCGCCCATTCTTTCACAAACTATTTCCGCCGCGTTCTCATCGCATAAAGTATATATGTATATACATGCCCGTGCAACTATATACGTACACTTATCGTTTTGCGGTGAAATTACAAAATTGTATCACGCGACCGAGTGAAATAATCGACGTGGTATAGACGAAACTTGATGCGCAATAGCCGGAAAATTTTATTGCGAACTGTTAACAAGCCGGTAATGTAATAATGCTTGTAAGTCCTGAAGAGGCGTAATTGGATTCTTTCCTTTGGAGTTTGTTCAAAGCCCCTATCAAGTTGATTGTATGATGAAAGCTAGTGTTTTTCTTATACTTTTTAGATTCTCTTTTCATTATTGTCCGTGAAGGTAGCATGCTGCTAACTTGTGGATTACTACGGTTTTCCACGCCAACGTTTTTCTGCGCAATCGATGAACACCCGTACTAGAAAATTTGTTTTGCTTTGTTCACCAGAAATATGATAATCGTTTGTGAAGCATGAATACCTCGCGGTAAATTTGTAAAAGTCATCATAAGTTCGGAACTTTGCGAATTGTAAGATTTGTTCCGACAAGGCGTAAAGAGTAGTGAACTTCATAAAGATTCGTAAATGGCTACCGACATTTTTATGACACGATTGACTTACTGTGTTTACCATACTTCTCCAAACCTTAATACTGCTACCATACTTTCACTGCAATTCTCTTATACATTATTTATAACCAACAAAGTATCTCCTATATAATAATTTCCTGTACCGTGTAAGCTAACCCATCGATAATTGCAATTTCGAACACATATTTTATCATCCAGACTTATTTGCACGAATGATTTTTTTCTCCTTCATGAAGCTATATTTTTCACGGCTCGAAAATTTATAAAAGCCACGTGACATAACATCAATCATATTTTTCAAGCAAAAAAGCCCATAGCAATAGTGAAGAAAAAAAGTACGCGAGTGCACTCGTCCAACTCGACCATTTCCTGCCTATCCAATTGCTTCATCATGCGCTTCACGAACAATAGCCGTCTTTTCATTTCTTCGTGCGATAACTCGACATTTCCTATAGACCTCGCAGCGCCTGCGCCCGTTTGCACTTAAGGATGCAAAGCCGATGAACTATGAGCTTCTGAAAAAATTCTAACGGTACGCTCTTTGAAATTACTCTTGTTGGTATGCAGCGTGCTTTTTGTCTGTTAACATGACTTATCTTTATTTTTAATCGTACAAACGTACTTACCAACCCATATCTAACGTACACATTTACTGTTGGAAAGTTTTTTATAAACTATGAAATTCCATCATTTACAGATGTTGCCTTCTATAATATATGTTTGAAATGAGCAATTTTTTTATGTATGATGAAAAAACCTGTAAATTCACAAGAAACTCAGAAACATACATAAGTATGGTCACAAAAATAAAATACGAGGATTGCAGCATTCTTCACATCATATAAAATATACCCAGCACGTGTATTATTAAAAGCCACTACTAAGAGCATTTGCACAATTTTCTCAAAATTTCCTAGTAGCATGACTCATGACCTTGTCGAGTATATCAAACTATTGACACGAAATTTGGCACGTAACCGACTTTTAACAGTCCATGATTCCTAACTGCTTTCAGCGCTAAAAAATAAACGCAAAAACTAGATCCCGCAAGTGAATATCACCCGACAATATCTTCATTCGGACTTTAATTATCTTACGTAATCTTAATGTATTTCTTAAGTGACGAACTAATTTGTTTGCCAACAAACTACTATGATACATAAATATTTACTCTTTACTTCTTTAATAACAAAAAGCAGTGTTTATTTTATTGGTGTTGTCACGTTTTCACTGCCTAGGAATAGTAGTAAAAATGTTTTAATCTGTTTTCCTACAATAACAATAACTTTTAGCATTCAATCCCAAACCAAAATTTATTCCTCAACTTCATTAATGAAAATTGTAATTTAAAAAAAAAAAGTATCAAGTAAACAACACTGTAAAAGGAAGCCTGACGCGGAAATTGACCGAATCAAGGAATAATTATTAACGCCTGAGCGTCATGTAGTACTCGAGCTCGTCTTGCGGCTGTAATGGCTTGATTGAAAGCCATGCGACCGCGCAAACGAAAAAAAGCTGGAGAGACTCAAAGAGACGGATACAAAAGACGACAATCAAATCGCGGCATCGTCTGCCCACGCGCACTCGATAAAATCCCTCGGCTATTCAAGGAGATTGACGTAATGGAAAAGCACGCACATTATGGCACACGACTAATCGAGTCCCGATGCATTTTCTGAGAAAATGGAAACGTATAATATTCTCTCCTGTGACCTATTGCCGCTCCATATTTAAGAGTAGATATATACTGACGTAGTCTTTGATATTTCCCACTCATGTAACTTTCATGATTGCAGAAAACAACGATGATCTTTTTATTGCGGATTTCATAGTGCGGATATGCCAATAATAAATTTTTAGTTTCGTCGTCGATTACTCACCAAGGAAACTTTAGTTTTCTACGAATTTCCGCTTTAGAATAATCTGTTTTCCGAGAATCAAAAATTTAGAAATACAAATTTTTATTACGTTATTTTACTATGGATACATATTACACAATTTAAAAAGAATGATTTGGAACTTGAACAATAAGAGTTTTTCTGTCATTTTTAAAAGTGCAGAAGTAAAGTATAGAAACTGAAGAATTTTTGAAAACTGGTATAACGGCATTTTTGTCATTCTGGAACTACCCTTTACATAGCGAATTTTACACAAGGCCACAGCAAATTCTTACACATTTACCTATAAGCATCAATTTGGCATTTTTCTCTGAAACTAAACCACTATCCTGCAACAACGAAAAAAAAAATGGTAGCACTGATGCAACCTCGTAGTCTCCCGACGAAACACCAGTTAGTCCAACGATCTCCAATTTTCCGCCGTTTTCCGCCCATTCGTCCGAAAATCAGTGTCTAAGCAGCGTAAAAATTCGCAAATTCAAGCAATTTCTCGGAAACGAAGGGGGAAAACACAGCTTATAAGCATACGTACCCTTGCGGGCATACAGCGCGCGTACTACAATGTGTGTACCCCGTCTGTTACGCAAGCTCTGGAAGAAGTTCGTTCCGTTTTAATGCACGATCGCAATAACTATAATTTACGAGTTTTTCGGTGGCAAATCAGAATACCTTCGTTCTATGATCCTCGAGCGACGTTGCTAGCGCGTAACCTGTATAATTCATGCACAAGCGGTAGCCTCTCAGAAATTGTTTACGCGCCGTGCTCGTAAAAGTCGCGCTCGCAGACGAGAGCGTGCAACACAGCTCGATTACGCGTCGCGCGTGAAAAAGTTTCTGCCATCGCACGCGCAAAGGAGAGACTATATACACTCGCGAATTTGAGTTGCCGTGCGGCAGAACGATTTTTTTCTCTTTCCTGAATACAGAACGCGCCATGATCGTGACGTAAAGTGAAGCCCGCGACTTTTTTCCGCGGCTCGTGAGTTTACGGACTCGAAGGACGTGACATAATGCATGGCGGGGGAAAAGGAGGAAGTATCCGAGGAAGGAAATCGATATTTTTCATCCCCGAGTGCTTTACAATTTTTTTTCCTTCCGTTCCTTCTAAACTACCGATATATACTTTCAACAACTTGAAAAATTCTTGCGTGCAATATACGTATATATATGCATCTGATGCAATTCGCTGCGAGCAAATTTTTTTCTCGTTGTTAATGCGTTACGCGCAAATTAGATATGCAAATCGCCTTTCTTTAGGCGATAAATCTCCCTCGTGCCTATGCGTTATGGCAGTTTTCTCCTGGCGCGGGCTATAATCCCGGGCGAGCATTGTGCGTGAAATCCTCTTGTCGACTGCGCGATTTATCGACGCGCGGCCGCGTCTGTATGCATTCATTAGAAGGGGATTTAATTGGTTCTTTAGCTTAATTTGTTCGCTCCTTCCTTGTTCGCCGAAAAAACGCTTAACTATTATGTACACGGTATGCGTATAAATTTAGAAACAGTGTAACACATTGTTTTGAACTATAATTTGGAGAAATATACATTACCAGCCGCTAAACATTTTGCATTTTCAAATAAAGCCTTTGATTGACGTTGTTGTAGTATTTTAAATAATTAATAAATGCTGATTAAATCAACAAAATTTTTACATAAAAAAGCAAGAAGATTAAGACTTATGAAGTTGTTCCAATTAGAGTTCTGACGAGATTTCGAATACAGATAATTCATTTTCTATGTAAAAAATTATCATAATTAGAATATGTATTATGTGACAAATTCTATTTTATATATTTAAATCTTTGGGTGTCAAACATTTTGAGATTAGAGAAATACTACATAGTTTGCATTATTAGATATTTTCTGGAGATAATATTTTTACTTTCCATTAAAAAGTATTCAGTTTCCACAAGTAAAACCAATTATCGTATTGATTTAAAAAATTGATTATCATTATCATTTTTAGAAAGTTTCGATCGAGATTTTATAACAAATCATTTGATTCATGATCCAATACGTGTTGCTAATAGTATGAATAATTACAGGACATTTAATTTTTTTTTCAAAATTTATTGCTCCATGCAAAATTATAATTAGCTTGATTTTATTGCACAATATAAAGACAAAAAGTTGCCGAGGAAATAATAACTTATAAAATCCTGCTCAATCTACCACGACAAAATTAACATATAAGATGATATTGAATAATGACTCTTAACAATTACCATTTACGTTTCCATTTGATTTCCTCTTGTAATTCCGTATATAATTGATACGTTATTAATATCTCACACGACTACAGTACGCAGTTTAAAATCGTATAAATTTATTACGAATCATAAAGGTGTAATTCATTCCCCGCTACAAAGTATATAACACCACTTAACTGAAATATAAATCATAGACGCACGCAGGCACTCCTGTGCAAGTACAGCAGAAGGAAAGAAAACGAGGGTCGCGCAAAAAAGGCGCGACGCCTCGTAATCCCGGCGTATCTATCAAGACGCACGCATTATAAGCACGCGCACATATGTTACTCGATATACAGCAGTGATACGCGATAGGTCATACGCAGCGTGCACTTGCAACGTTAATACTACCATTCATACTGCATTAACCGGGCAGTGGCGCGAAAGAGGATTAGATTACATCGCGTGTGTGTGTGTGTGTGCTGGCTTTACGACTGACCGTTCTCCGCACGTTAAATAGCGATAAATCGATGCTCCATAAGTATATATGTACAGATATGCGCCGGTTCACGAAAAAATTCATACTTACAAGGTTGTTCCGAAGATTTACGACGGCCTCCACGGGTGCAGCGTCATCGTCGTCCAGTGGCGATTAGCGAGCATTAACGAGCGGAGTCGAGGATGCGCGTGTGCGTAAAAAGTGAAATAGGATAGATACGAGAGGCAGAAAAAAGGGCTACTGCACAGTACGTAGCTTTCATGCTACTACGCATGATCAATCAATGTACCGCGAACTTTCTATATTTGCTCGCTATACGCGCGGGAACGAGTAACTGAGAACCGCGTGCGCATGAAGACGTACGGCGGATCTTTATCGAAATCTGCGGTACCCACCGCGGTAGCTGCATGGGTGTAACTGAGATCACGTTACCCCACCGATGTCGATTCTCTCGCCTCATATTAATGCGAAGTGATGCATCTTTTGCGAATAGGTGACTTGTCTCGGCCTCGACGCCTACGATCAGTTCCCAAGGCGCCGTTTCGTCCTTTTTCGGAGATGATATAAATAGAGATATTATTGATATACGTAACGCGTGGCAAATAGCATCCTGGGAAGTTGCCATAATTGTGACAATCGTAACTATAGTATTGTGAAGTAGCGCTTTGAAGTTATTATTTGCCATTTTTCACCAAACACAAGGGACCTAATTAGTGAAGAATCATTAACCTTGCTATGGCGCCCGGTATATTTTCTTTTTTTATTAAAACATGAAGATGAAGACAAAATTATATAAATTTCTTTAAGATCATTAATCATGTAACTTCAGCTGTACATAATAAACCTGTAACCTGATTTTTCGTAAAATTTAAATTTCATTTTGATAACTCCTTGTATCCATTATAAATAAATGCAACAAAAGAAGTTTGCTCTCGATACTTATGTAAGGAATTAATTTAAGCGGTGTCACTTCTTACTTAATAAAACAAACATCTTCACGAAATCTTGCTTTGTAATGATAGTAAAATAATGATTACGTAAGCTAATTCTATTCTTGAGTGAAGAACAGATACATGCAAAAAAGAAGTTGTTATACTAAGAAACACTTTTAGAAAGGAAGTTTTCAGTTTTTGTCATCTCTTGCAAATATAAATATTCACATTTACGGTGTAATTCGATTACATTGAGTATATATGATCATAGCTTTGCGTATTTAACGTGTTAGCGGTGTAACATGTGTCATTTCAATGAGCGACCGCAGAATGCTCAAGTTCAGAGAAGCAAATATCTCTTTAATTATTCCAGGATCGTGCAATTATACAACATGCGCCCACCTCGCCGAGACATCCGTCTGTATATATACGCGATCATTTAGTATGTATATCGTATAGTATCTCACTTGACCTTTTTCTTCTTACTAGTTTTATCCATGCGCGATTCATGCGCTTCACGTTTTCATAGAAACAAATTCAACAAATATTTTAGACTTCATTACTGCATTTTTTATTAGCATTATCGTTCAGAAAGCATAATATATTATTTATACTAAATAACAGATTTGAATTCTAAATTTTGAGGTTATAACCTCAAAACCTCCTATAGGAAACAAACCGGAACAGCATTTATTTTGTGATTAAATTATTAGATGCAAAATTTGAATTAATTGGGATATTGAATAATATAATGATTATTTTATTAATTTACTCAAATGCACATGTAAATAATTTAATTAATTTTTATATCAAAATATTTTATTTTATATCAGAGAACATTTTCAATTTTGACGCTATTGAGATCTGATATTAAACCATTAACCAATAGCATTGCTTCTTTAAATGCTTCCCAATATCCAGTCATCTATCTTTTAAGAGAGGACCATCGTACTTACCGTATTGATTATATACTCGTGCAGTTCAAATAATATAATGTATGCATTGATAATTAAATTGATTTCGATAGTGTACAAACGTAATGAAATCAAGTAATAACTTCCATCGATTTAATTTATACTTTTGATAATACGGTTGTACTTCTTTGGAGTTAATATTGTTAATGCTATTTGAAGTAAATGCTTTCATATACGATGGAATGGATGATATGTTCAAGTGAAAAAATGATTTTCTTTAAAGTGTATTCCAATTTCTGCATACTATATCCATTTCAAACTACGTCGAGGTAATGTACTTTTCCAATCTACATTACTAACTTTAGCCACGTTCGGTCTATTTTCTCACGATGTAAGGAAGTCAAATTATTCAAACTTGAATATGCTCTTAATTAAGTTTACGTGTTTCGGACCGTTCGTTTCTATGCATACGAATGTACATTTTCTTTATTACACTGATGTTAGCGAAAGTTTACATATAATTGTCCTCCAAAATTAAATTTTCTGTACCTCTTACTAACATTAATCCAACTATTCCATTATGTTATTTGAAAAGAAAATTATTTAAATGTTATATTATTGTTGACTTTTAGATTCCAATTAGTTTCAAGGTTTCTAACTTATAGAGCAAATTTAACTACATCATACTATGAAGAAACTCCCAGTTCCTTGTGAATATCTAAGTACGTTAAAGTACAAGTAGAATATCTTAAGAAAACCAGTACAACCCGATAAGTCATAGATTTAACATCGACTAAATCCACGAATGAAATAAAGGATCGAGAGTATCGAAAAACATCCCGATGGCAAAGCACCTCTCTCGACTGGTTTTCCCAGACTCCTTTGACTCTGCAGGAGAAAAAGAACCTCCCTCGAGCAGTATCTCCGCGCAATCAGTTTCTCTCCGTTGCGCGGGCGGGCGTCGGCTCTATACGCTCATATCAGCGCAACCACGGTTATATAGCTATGGCTGCAGCAGTGGCTGTGTGTAACTCTCGGGACACATTTTCCATGCAGCTTCGCGAATCGAAGAGAGCAGTAGTGCAGGGCGTGGCCGGCCGCTCGCGCGCGCGCGCCCGCCGTGGCCCAAGACAACACCACACACACTCTCACGTAATCCTGCGGCCCGATACTCTTTCCTCGTGCTACCGTATACATGTATAAGTATATATATACGTGCGAACTCGATCGGCCCTGCGGATAAACTGTTGCAGCCTTATTATTTCGGCTGCCGTGCAGCAAATCTTCGCGCCAATTTAGCCGGGCAAACAACACAATGATAATTACCAACCAAGCCGCCGTGATCTCCGATCGAATCTCGTATTGGAGGAGAATCGATATTGTTCGCTGATTTTGTGGTTATTTTTTCTTTTTTTCTTTTTTGGTGGTTTAGTCGACTCGTTGTTTCGGTGTGTATGGTCACTGTGAGAATTCAGCGAGGCTGCTTTACGCGCTTTTCCCTCTCTCCCTTCACGCGCACGCGGTTCGAGATTTATTCGTGGCGGGACGGTAATTATGCAATGGAACGGCCCTTTATGTGTTCTCATTGCGCGTGCACGCTTGCGGAAATTGATTTGTTGTTCGTGCGGTTGCCAATTTATTTTTTGAGAAATTCGCATTTTTAGATCGCGACCTTTTAATTGTGCAATGGTTATATTGTGAGGGAGCAACCACTACTTATTCATATGTAAATTACGGGGCAGTGATTTTATCAGTTTTGAAAATTTATTCATATGTTATATCTTCATGAAATATCTCCGCATGTAATTATTTTTATTTTGACATCGATAAATGTATAACTATTATTAATTAAAGGGTTTTAGTCGGGCTTAATTGATTTTTGTTTAGAAATTGATGTGATTAATCAGCTGTATTTTGCAATGCTTATAATAATGTGTAAATTGGTGCAAAAACATTTGTTTATTATATCTACATACAAATTTATTTTTATAGGCTGTAGTGAAAGCTTTTGTTGTTTGAAATTAGTATAGTAACTAAAATTTTTTTTTTCAATCCATGTTCTTTAAATTTGTGCCATAGAAAATATAACTAATTAGAAAGTGAACACGTTTTAAAACTGAACAATATAGAATTGAATTAACATAATTAAATTTTTGTCATAGTAACAGTATTCTTTAAAAATTAGTTACATACGTAAGATGAGTAAAGTAACGTTAATATAATTATGACCACATTATTTCATATATAATGGAATAAGTTGTGAGAATATAGATATTAACATAGTTTACGACTTGTGCGGTATTACCCAATTTTCAGTGAGAGACACTTTTAACGGTACTTATAATAACGACAGAATTGCGTTCCATTACATCATAAAATGGATTAAAATCCTAAGTCAACAACATCAGTCGAATGAGGAATAACTTTACTTGACATTACAACTGGCTATCAGCTGACAATAATGAGCAGAGTCCGTATCAATTTATTAAGTTCAATTACGATGTCGAATCAGGTTGGCCGGTGTTCAGTCTCTCTCAAGTGCGATATATCCCCCCGTGTATATATACGCGTTCCATTAACGTCTCGTGCGCAGTCACGCGTCGGCTCGAAACCGCGAAAGAAACGATTTAATTTCGCATTAGCCGCGCGCCCCGAGGACGACGTCGCCGCTGCACTTTCTAACGCGCGGAAAATTGTGCACACGTAGGCGTGCGCACTGCTGCTGCTGCTGCTGCTGCTACCACGTCTTTGTCCAAGAGTATGTGAGTGTGTGTGCATACGGCAAGGGTATACAGGGCCGGACAAAGAAATTGATAAAACCCATTGAGAGGCAATGAGAGTTCGGAGATATAAATCCTATTTGCAGATCGAGGAGAGAAAGAAAGAGAAAGAGAAGCTCACGAGCAAGGGATCCGCAAAACAAGTTTCCCGCTGCGGAGAACGCTTGGTGCATGTACATCGAAACGTCTGCACATTCGCACGGCGGCGCTCTACTGCCGCGGATCGTGACTCTAATGAGTATTATTAAATAAAGTGCGTTTGTCTATGAGAAATTGATTGCCGTGCATTAGCTGTTCTTAGTAACCGCTAATTTTATAAAGTGCATAATACGACGGTGCAACCCGAATTTCAAATTATGTTTTTTCTCTTATTTTATTGAGTGCTTATTGCAAGAAAGACTATTTGATTTACATATGTACAATTTATAGTTTGCCTTTGTTCTCTTAATTTTACTGTTTTACTCGAAAAGTTGTATAAATAGATTTTGTTTTTTATTTATGTATTGTATTTCTTTTTTCAATTCTTTCCATACAAAATTAAATCAAATATTAGAACAATTTATCAAATGCCTCACCAAGCGAAATTAGCATTCCCTATGATTTCCACCCACATCTGACAATCATTCCGAGCAATTAAGAATCACACGCTCACCCACAATCGAAGCACCAAACTCCATGAACCATTCTTCATCCTATACAATTAAAAGTATTACACACCTGTTCCGAGAAAAATCACCTCTCGAAATCAATCTCCCAGAAACAACGCGCGCAGAACAAAGCTAGAGTAAATGTGAGGTCGCGCAATTACAAATGTAAGAAAGAGCAAATCGTCGCGCAAAGGGATGCGATTTGCATGCGCGCGCACAAACCGTGTAATCACGGGGCTCTTATATATATATACACGTATTGCTCCACATTCCCGCGGGGCAAGGTCCTTTTGCTTTCTCAAGGATAAAAAAGTTCGAATGCTCAGGATTCTTGAGCGTTTAATCAACTTTTCTTCTGTGCCTGTATAAGGACTCGAGTTTTCCATTACCATCACAGCGTGGACAATTGATTTGTTTGTCAAGTTTGTTGTTTGAAGTTTCTGTATTGCTTGTTTTACGTTGACGATCAATTCTAAGTACATGAGAAAACTTGGTAAAATTATATATTTTTTTGTTGATTTTATAGTTTTATGAAGAATATGGCACTGAATTTATATACTTCTTAATTTTGTTGGCCTCCATTTGTCATAAAATAAAAAACGAACACGAAACGAACTTCACGCTTAGAGTCATCTTTTAAACTTGATTATACGTGAACGTACATGTGACCAACATACTAAATTGTTATTCAAAATCAGTGAAATTCATAATGTAAATGGCCGGTTTAAAATAAAATATAGCGTATTTCTTGAACAAAGTACATTTTTTTATGAGTAGAGAAGTTCTTGTAAAATTTTTAGTGGGCATTTATTACGAGGGAATAAGTATCACGTTTGTATTACAAACTAGGCGTTAACTCTGTCATGACGGTGCACTTATTTTTCCTTTTTTCCAAAACGAAATCTTGCTCAAAAGAATGAAAATTCCACTAACGCCAACACGTTAACAATGAAAATTACGCAAATTTAATGGTAATATTATCCAATTAGCTTCTAATAATAACTCAAAGAAATTGTTCTCGCGCTCAAATTTTGCTTGATAAAAAGAATCACCCAAGGTCGTGTCAGCGAACGGGTAAGAGAGTGAGAGAGCAAAAGAGAGAGAGAGAGAGAAACACCCACGCGCATGTGTGTACGACGGTTCCCACATTTAGAAGTTTAAAGGAGAGTCCGGGAGGCATGTCTGGGCACCTACGTATTCTCTAAAGCGAGTATTTTAAAAGCCACGTGATTGCTTTGTCTCACGTAAACAGTAAACAAAAATGGTGAAAAGGAGGTACGAGAGGATGTAATTTATTTTCCAAAGCAAACTCGAGAAAAGGCGCGCACACTCTGCATTGGAAAAAGGATTATAATGAGACGTCTTGTTGCAATGTCGAAGAGTTATATTTATTTTGCACCTTCTTGAAACGATCAAAATTTATTGTACTTCATAAAAATAAACAATATTATTGCACTAATGGTAATGATATTGATCAGTTATTGCCACGTTTATGAATATAAATAAGTTACTAATAAGTATAGCACACTTTTTTCTTTATTTGTATATAAAATATTTATGCAACGGCAAATTAGAATTGCAAATAAAACTGCTTCGATGATAATTCGTTAAATTATTCTACAAAATCAGTAGTGATATCAGCAGTCTCGTGATACGTCGTCGTGAATCAGGTCAGTGGCCTGACAATGAATCGGTCGCCAAAAACAAACGGCACATCAAACTCTCTCTCTCTCTTTTCGCGCTGCGACTTTACTTATAAATACGATCTTTTATTTTTGCCCTCGTCGTCGCCATCGCCACCGCCGCTGATGATTCACTCTCGCGGCTGCAACGGTACGCCAACGCCAGGGCGTGAAAAAAAATATCGCAGCTTTGCCTAATATGAAGATTCGCGCGTCGCGCTCTTATAGGATAATCGCACGCTCGACTTTACATAAGCAACGTTGCGGTGGCGCACAGCAGGAAACGACTGTCCGCTGAAAATGCATCCGGTTACGTGCCATGCGCTTGTAAAGCCCGAATTTGCTGAGTATTATAAAGGCACGCGCGAGTTTTTGATCGACTTTGGCGTTGTTTACCACGTAAGACAGGTTTTTTTTTTACTCGTCCGAGCTATTATTCTATCTCTATTACGATGCTTGCGTTTTTGTGCGAATTATTTTCGCTGGCGTTACGGGAGTAATTGTTTTAATTAGAATAGTTAATGGAAAGTTTGCGGTTGTTCCAATGGCGATATTGGGTTACATGTATGGGGCAAAAAAACTGGAACGCTATATTTTCATTCGAAAGGAATTTCTCTCTGAAATATGCAAGGTATTACGCGTCTAATAAAGTTATTAGTTAATTTAATTAGGAAAATGTTAGTCAGCGAGAGTTCTTAATTAGTTTGTTATTCATTTTTATTCCATAAATTTTATAAGACGTGCCATGTCGACTTAGGTAAAAGTTGTTGCTCCCCGTATTACGTATTGTGTTTCAAATTAAATCTCACGAATTTTCAATTACTGAGAGCTATTAAATTCTTGAGCGAAATGCATGAGAGAGCACATGCGTGATTTAATAGAATTGAATAACAATAATTTCAATCTTGATTTTAGACTCTTATAATGACTGCTATTATCTGTATTATTTGCCGTTTATTATGAACATCAAATAAAATACTATATTTTTGTTATTTAGGAACATATAGTAAATAATGCAAATGACTAATATCCGTCTGCATAAACAATCCATCCATCGTGAGTTCAACATATTACATTATACATATCAGCATTCAGCGATGCAATGTACTATATACACAGAGCATCAACGCGGGCGCGCGCGCTTCTACTTACATAACTGGAAAGCCGGGGGCAATTTCCACGTTATAATACTGCCCAAATTAATGTTGCTTCTATAATTAAAAATCTCAATGCCTCTCAAGCGCAGGATGTACGCATTGTTGTGCACGTTAGTATCATATCATAATCCGATTCGTCCTGTGCTCACTCGACGAGGCCAGCCGTAGGGCTTAAGTTATTGCGTAAGCCCAACGCACGCGCGACTATTTTAAAGCATGATGATGTATTTTCAAATTAATACAGTACTCGCGTAATAAGTATATGAAAAAAGAATGAAAAAATAAAGAGTGCAAAAAGTGAAACAATTCACAATCGAGTTCCAGGATGTATTCGACGGCCATTGTATGTGCATGTGGCTATTCGAACGATTCTTTTTTTCAATCATTATATACACACACATACGTTTCATAAATCGAACGTAACGAGTTATTCGCATTGTTTTATATATCACTATTTGGCTAACGAATGCGAAGCACTGCCGCTGCTACGGCAGCAGCTATACTGCACTCCCATTGCAGTCGATCGTGAACTTTCATCTCTGAATCTAATCTATTTAATCTACTTTTCAACTGCTCGCCGCGGCTGCGCCGAGCTACTAATAACAAATGGACTTCCGTATTCCTCATAAAGGTCGTTTTCTCATCGATTTAATCGGCGATTTTTTAAATATTGCCCTACTGCGCTCGCCCCAAGCGGTTTTATGACATACAATATTAAAGTTAAAGCACATTTGTATGTGTGTGTGTGTGTGCATGGGTAAGGGATTTTATGAGCCAGTTTCAATCTATTATCTGACGTATAATAGATTGTCGATGCACGCCGCGCGCTCGTCTAGAAAATATATACGGAATCGCTTACCTCTTCTGCAATAGTTTGGTCATTACAATTTGGATGCTTTTGTTTGGATTATCTTCAAGACAATGTGAACTATACCAAGACAAGGGATAAAAAGAGTGATTGGAAGTTTGTCTGAAAGAGCAAAAGTCATACATGATTTATTATATTCTATTGTTATATAATTGATATTTCTTGTCAATTCTAGTCAATGAAGAAGATCTAAGAGAACCTAAATGAGTTTCATAATATTGCTAGTTTACAATAGATGCTTTAGGGCTATTTTCCATTTTAAGAAAGAAAATTTAATATGTTATTTCTGTGAAAACATTATTTAGCAAAAATAAGAGAGTCAGTGAAACTCCATAGCTATGCCCCTTCAAATAGGTTATAACCTGTATAAGTAAGACAAGCTACTATTACTGTTATATGAACTAAAATATTGTGTTATTTCATGCAACATTTACCTTTTTTCGTAACCTTAAATTTAATATATCAAGATATTTAGAAAATAATAATTTCTCTTGTTCGCAACAGTCTACTAATAGTTAAATAATTATAAAATGATTATCATTTTCTAAAACTAAAATTTAAATTAAGAATGTTTCAGTTTAAACGTCTTCAATATAAATTCATTTGATATTTTATTTCATTACCACCAACATGCATATAAATTCCTTTTTAGATATTTGATGTTATTTTTCAACCACAGCCTTATTATCATAAAATCACGTTATCATATCGCTCGTAAACCCCGAACTTTGCATTGCTACTAATCCGAAGAATTATGGCACCCATGTAAATTGAACCTCCTCTGAGCAATTTCATCTCTATATATCCGTACTATAGAGCATCCGTTGTGGAATGCACCTCGTAAAACGGCACAAGCACCATAAGTAATATACACGCGTCAGCAATAGCCGATCGTAAACGAGTCTCGCGCGTGTATTATACACGCATGCGCGCGAAACAGGTCCCGAAAACGGAACTGATTGCGATCGCTATCTCGTCATGCGCATGGGCGTAAACGTGACTCGGGAGCTAGCGCACGTGGACTCACACATGTTTCCCTACTCTGAATAGACGCACACGGCATAGAAAACTCGTATATAATACTATAGCGTCGCGCGGAGAAAAGACCTTTTGCGAAACAGCGCTCTGGCACGCGAGAGAAAGAGAGCGCGGGCGTTCCTAACCGATTGACGATTGACCTTGGAAGCCAGCGCGCACGCCTGCTAAAACGTGCGTCGCCTCGATACATGTATACACACACGCGTGGCGAAATAACGCGAGCTCGCATCTGTTATATACGTATACATATATAAGCGACAATATTACTCACGTGCGCGCAGCCAAGTTTCTTTGTTTTTCCCCGCCCTCGTGCCAGCCGCTTTTTTACACTCTCTTATCGGCGAGAGATTATAGATTGGTTTCTCACTAGGTGGTATTTGCACCAGGAGCAGGGCTGTATTAGATGCAGTGCGAAGGTGAGTGTATATGTATGTGTGTATTTGTGTAGAAACGATTTCGTAAAAAATCCCATGTCTACCGGCTTTTTCTGTGAGAGTAGTCTCTATTGTTGTCCTCGCACACTGGCTTTTGAGCAATAGGAATCTTTCGAAAATTTTTTCTCGATGTCGGCGATAAAGTTAATCTCTGGAAATTGATCGATATTAAAGTTTCTACTTACGCCGAAGTGCTGCAGTAATGGCTTTTATAATGGGGTATAATGATTTTTTGTCTTTTTTCTATTTTATGTAACAAATAATAATAATAATCTAGTTTTATGGGATATTTCTTACAATTTATTAATTTATTTTATATTCTATTTACTTTCTCAAGTCAGTTATTGCGTAACTATTTTAAGATATTGATATGCGAGTCCAACCAATTTGTCTAACTTTCATTAAGTCGAAATAAAGTTATGTATTTGAAATTCTGAACGTTCATAATGAACGAAACATTAAATTAAAGTTTCTTATTTTGGTTAGAATTCATC
>JAYJLV010000032.1:574462-601482 GCA_036873485.1 Torymus texanus | reverse complement strand
TGATTTAATAAATAGAAGAGTTTAAGTTATTCTTGTAAAAATGATATTGATAGATTTTTATATGATCTACAATAACGGATCAGAAAGAATCAATGAAATGCACAAAATTTTATATAGTTCCTTTATGTAACTTCAGTATTATTCTGTGATAAAAAATGTTAATTCGCCCGACCCCATTTCAAAAACTGTGTCCCCCCCTTATACACATGGGAAACGAAGTGTCAAGGGAGCGAACAGCCGGTCACCCTCCATCAAACCTAATCAATTTCTACCGTCAGCCGAGTACCACCACGAGCTTCGTCCATGCACGAAAAACAAGCAACGGCCATTACTCGGGGATTAGCCTCACTCTTGTGGGGGCGAAACGCATGTATGTATGGATACGAGGAATCGACGCCGGGCGCGGTGCCTTTGACGTATCTTAATTTGCGCGAGTCGAGTGCCATCCCATTAGGTAACTCTCGAGAGCAGAGTCGTTGCGTCTCGGTAGGAGTTTGTCTTTGCTAGCGCCTCGCGGGGGGTAGATTCGATGTCTATCTCGGGTATCCGATGTGGACCGCGAGTGGCCTTTTTACGAGCAATTGAAGAACGATGTTGGACGTTTGCTCGGATACTCGGGATATTGTTTCTCGAATTTCACTTGACGTCAGTGATGATGAAGGTACGGGCGTTTTCTCACAATTACAGCGAGATAATGAAAAATATGATAACTTTAATTTAGTAAGAAGATCGGTTTGTTTATACGCAATAGATGATAATATTGCACTTAATTCATACAAATGTTTGTTATATTCAAGAAAGATTATGTTTAGCAACCTATATAGTAATTTTATTAATTTAAAGTTCTTTAATTGTTAAAGAAGAAAAGAATTTCTGGAAAGTGAATTATCTCCTATTCCACTTTTTACTATAGTATTTGTTTAATCGAACCAATCTTTATCAAAGTAGACTGAGACATCATTAAATAGATAATTTTAATTTTTTAAATGGCCCACAATAAAATATTTCTTGGTATAAGAAAAGGTTTTCTAATTGTTTGAATTACTTATTACGTCTAGATTTAAATAATGTACAAATATTGAGATTCATATTCAGTTTTCAAGTAAGAAATAGGAGCAAAAATAACGATGCAACTTATGAACGAACCCATTCTTCCAATTATTATTTGATTTTTATCGACATTAAGTAGATTCTTTTTAACTAGAATACTTTAAATATAAGTATGTAATCGCATGCAATAGTTGTGCATTATATACTATTATTTATAAATTTTATTAAGTAATACGTTAAAGTAAGTTAACTCTTTTAAATTACCAATGGAAATTTGGAGTAAAAATAAAACTGTCGAAATTTTTGGTGCCCAGAAAATCTTAATTTAAATGTCACATCAAAGTCAACACTACGATTTAGCAACAGTTTCCGGTGCAGAGAAATTTGAGATGGTGTTAAATCTGGAACCAATATTTTTACATAAGCGTGTTTTCTTAATTTTATAATAATACGCTCCTCTTTCCTACTTTAATTACTTTTTAATAAAATAATAAAAACTAAAGAAATAAATTTGTTATTAAAATAATTTTTGTTTTTAGAACATGTATAATAATATTCATTTTATAATATACAAACTAACTCGTTTTGTCCGCCACTGCCATTAATTTTCTAGGTCTTTTGTACACATAAATTTAAAAATAAATAAACAATATTACACGAGTTTTATTCTTTGACCATATTAAGTATATTTATCAAAAAACTGCAAAAATATTATAAAAATTTAAATCAAATTTTAGTGATTTATGTTTTTTTATAAATGTTATAATAAAATTAAAAATAATAATTTTAAAAATTATCATTCTGACTTTAAAATAAGTAGAATCTCATAAAAAGAAGACTTCTATGCATGAGATAAGTGCAATTTAATTATCTAACAAATACTATTTCATCAGCACGCCAATTCGGGTCCGATTCTAACAATAAATAATAATGGGAAAGTTCCCTTTTAATTTAGCATTAAAAGCATGTAAATGTCTACTGATTACTTGATTGTAATTTACACAAGTTTTAAGTGTAACGTTTTCTAAAGGAGGTTTATAAACTAATACTTCGAATGTGATATTTATTATTGAAAGTATAGCTTGTGAATTTTTAATATAAAACCGGTCATGCGCCTCGGATGATATCTAATATTTTTTCAGTATATTCTATTCGTATTCTTGAAGTACCTTATCTCTTCAGGCACTTGGTCGCTAAACGAAAAAAATCATCGCATCAAACGCTTTTTAAAAGCGTTCTTTAAAGAGGAAGAGCCCGTGCGCACTTCTCACCGCGCTCTTGAAGCTCTCTAGAAGCGAATTGAAATTCTGTTAAAAAAGCGCGTGCGCTCTGCATCTCTTGGAAAAATTCCTCCGCACGAGGCTCCGGTCACGCCGCATGTACTATCTCGCCTCCGCGCATGTACAACACGTTGGGCTCGTGTACATAGTCTCCGTGCGCGTTCCGGGACGTGGTAGGATATATAGGTATATGTATACATGGGCTCGCGCGAGGGTCTCGCATCAGGCTCTACTCGTCGCGCCGCGCGTGCACGGGCCGTTAATGCGCGTAAACGCGTGCCGTTACTTCTTCGCGTGTATAACGAGCGACGTTCGCTGCGGCCAGAGAGAGAGAGAGAGAGAGAGAGAAGATGCTTCGTTTTTCGTTATACATTTTCGCCTAGGTATAGAGAAGAGCATGCCTTGTTTTACCGTAATTGCGTCATAGTTCATTGCCGCAAAGATTATGCGGGGAGATGTGCGCAGATTGCGGTTGGGCGCGTATAGGGAGTGGAGAAGAACTGTTGGCTTTTTATTGGCTCCTTGCAATTCGGTTTATTGTTAGTCGATGTTTCGTTTTACCGCTTATTATTTTTAGAGGCACATTATTTAATACTTCGGCTTTTATTATTTAAGAAATAACGGTATCCGTTTTAAATAAATTTCAAATAAAAATGCTATATAAACGTGCGTTATCGTAACGGTACACCGTAGGAGCACTTTATTTAACATTACAGATTTTTTATGGTTATTTGAACGATGCTACGATGTGCAGAAATTATTTTTTCAGTAAATTTTTCAAATTTAGAAAAACGTATGATTAAAAAGAATAATACTTAGAAATGTGTTATCTCGTCGTGGATGAAAATCCCGTAATTTAAGTCAGAAACAAAACATAAGACTCTTCAAAACAAACAAACAGCACCTCATTACCGTACAACAGTCTACACTCGTGTCTTTCTCAGCCTCCCAAAACAATGTTCGCACTGCTCACGGTGGCGGCGGCAAAATCATGCTCTAGAGATACTGCGCACGCGCGCGAGAATAACCTGGAAGATGATAGCTCGAGTATCGCCCGGGAAAAGGGAGCCGGGACCAAATCGTGATTCCTCGCGTGCAGAGAGCCTTACACAGCCGCCGGGGGCGAGCGAGACAAAGAGGCCCTTGTGGCGACGTTTAGAGTCACTGTGCTACACTATAGAGAGAGAATGAGAGGGAGAGAGAGAGAGGTGGAATCTCTCGAACTCCTCGGACTGTGGGAGCCCAGAAGAGAGGGCAACCTGCAAGGGGCAAAAAATGCCGGCGGCAGGACGACGTGAAGGCGAGATGCGGTCAGCATATTTTTTTTATGCTTTCTCTTGCTCCTCCAGTTTTCTCTGATGTTCAGTTCCTGTGGGATTTCGGATATTAATGAGATTTGACTTTAGGGATTGGATTATAGATCGTGGAATTATTTACCGCTAGTAGATTTTTTAAATTCTGTGCATAAAATGGTTTTCATAATTTACTTTTTTCAACATTTTTACTTTATGAAAAGGGTTTTAATTGCGTTTACTCTGGGTTGACTTATCAAGAGCTGTATATACTACATGATAAAGTTTCACTACAATGGGAAAAGGGAAGAGTGGCTCACAATAGGGTAGCCAAGTATATAATGAGTTGGCATCTATACCCGGGAACATTGAAATTTTGAATTGCTTATGAGTTATGAGCTTCTTTGTGCCAATGAATAGACGCTGTGACCCGAGTAATTTTTATCAATTTAAATAACTTTTTACATGTTTAAATATATAATTAAAGATAAATACACTGATTTCAATTTATTATTAATCTGTCATCCCCAGCTGTTCATCATCTATATATCTCAGAATAAAAAACAAATATTTTAAAGGTATAATTATTTAATAGAACTATATACGATAATAAAAAGAAGTGTATAAAATATTCTTTATATCCTATATCAGAAATTTGAAATATTTACAGATAAATGAGAGGAAAAGAATAAACCTGAATCGAGTAAATGAAAAAATGCTGTTTGAATTTGACATCCTATACAAAAAAGAGATGAACTTGAGATTGTCAGCTCTAATAATTGTGATTGGTCGATTTGAAATGAACATGTAAAATTTAAATTGACGTAGCGCGTCACTTGTAATTGATACTTCTAAATGAAATTTAACTTTCACACTGGCCAACCTGTACGATGAGTATAACTATAGAAGAAAAAGCTGTGTTCAGCCAGAGAGAAAACGAGCAAGGGGGACAGAATAACCAAGCGCAAAACGAAGGAACGATAAAAATCGTAAATTACGGCAGTTGCACGGGGGATGCTGGCGAACGAGAGAACGCTGAGAGAGTCAGAGACGAATCGTGCGCGAGGTTAATATCCGCGAGGGATGAAAGATTCGAGTGCGCGCCGGGTTCTTGAACTTGACTCGCAAGTTCACATGCAGGAGCCAAACTGGGGGGAAGGAGAGTCAGAGTAGGAGATATAGATACACGGGAAAAAGAGGAGAGGAAAGGCGCCGACCGCGAGGAAAAACGCTAGAGCTCGCGCGCGCGCGTATACAGATAACCACGAGGAAACGACCCCCAGGAGCCAACGCGGAACTAGAGAGGGGAAAAAACATCGTATCGTAAGCGAGGGAGGAGAATATGGTCCAGGGAGGGAAAGTGAAGAAAGGGCGAGCAGGCATCCTATATAGCTTTGGCACACGCGGCATAGCGCAGCGTTCAGAGGGCGCGAGTATTGATTAAAAGGGGTCGCCCACCCGCACTCGCTCACTCTCCCCCGCTTTATCTCTCCGTATATAGAGCCTCTTTCACACTAGACGTAAACCGTCCTGGTTTGTCCTACCGCAATAAAACAACTTGCCATTAGTGTTTAAAATCCTTCGAAATCCTCATACCCAACCAAAAAGTTTGTTCAAACGTAAACGGAAAAGACGCCGCCGCGTGACGTTGGCTGCGCTCAAAGCGTAAAAGGGTCGAGGAAGGGATGATAATACACGCGTGCGCGGATATGGGGTACAGCTGCTATGGCAGGGATGAATTATTCGTTATACGGGATCCCCTGTGCTATACGCAGATTTCCTCTCGCGGGAATTTCCCGCGGCAACCCAGACGAATGGATGGCTGGCTCTAGCTGCGGGAATCCATGGATTTGAATTTGAATGGGCCGCGCGCTCAGCTACGATACATGCAGACTGAACCACCCAGGTCTTTACTTGCGGTGTGTAGAGGCATTAGCAAGCTAATCTTCACGTAGGGGAGCGTCGATTGAGCCATTATTTTGCCTGGGTAATGGCATTTTTTTAACGTCTATGTGTATACGTGTTTGATCGACGACTGTTTTAAAGTGCAGTTGAAAATAGTGTCTTGCTATGGAGCGAGATTTATTATGATAAGAGGGGGATTTGGCACGCAGGCTTTGTCTTAATAAAGTGTTCGGGATAAGTGAATAATTCGCCATGAATATTTATGAGTCAAAAATTCGTGTAATGCCACGCTTCTCTTGCGGAAAGAGGACCCAGCTGTGCGTTCACATGCGACTTACTTCTTAATCATCCGAGGCCGCGGAGAGAGCCGCGGGAGTGCGATGATGGGCGGACGATTGAATGTATACGCCGAAGAACCCATAGCTGAATTTTTAATTGACTTGTGAAGATATAAACGGGAGTATGAAGCGGAGAAACAAAGTAGTCGACGGAGACCCTTCCTTGATCAGTTGAGATAGAGTAAACATGTTGAACGTGTTGTTGAATAATAATTTTTACTTATTTATTAGTTCCAATATAGTTTGAAATCGTTAATAAACTGGGAAGCTATTTACATGAAAAATATATTGATTTATAACGCGACAGCTGTTTTTTTCTGGAAAATTCCGTATAAATCGATCTTTACATTCTGCAAATGTTTAAAATTTTAAGATGGTTTTAATGTTACAAATAAGATAAGAGATCCGATTTATAGGAACCTTGAATCTAAAAGTGACAAGTCTTTGGAACTAATGACTTAATTAAGTACGTAGTTCAGAAATGATTATTCATGACGCAATGTTACGTCAATAAAAATCTTTATAAATAATCAAGTATTCGCATTTTTTTATTGATTAACCAGTATATGAATATTAAAATTCATCTTATTCTAATCAGTTTTCCAAAAATATATTAGTTTAAAATAGTAGTAATTGGTAAATTTTCAAGATTCCACGTGGAATTTCATAGCTCAGCAACCAACTGAGAATATACATTATAACGGCTGGAATTGCAGGGCTAAAAGTCCGTGAGGTGAAAGCTCGCAAAATGGGGAAAAAAGCACAAGAGAGCTCAATTTACAGAAACGCTCGTTCTCTATCTCATTCCAGTTTTGCCTCCGGGCAAAGATGGCACTAAAGAAGGCGGAAAGAGGAAATTTTCGAGGGTTGGTGTCGTGGTTCACCTGTCCCCTGATGTCTCATCTTTCTGAGTCTCGCCCTCTCCGACCTTCTCGCTCTAATCATATCGTTCATTTTATCTCTTTTCACTAGTGCAGAGACATTTCCATCTCGTATACGCTATATTTGACTTGAAGATTTATTTAATTGCTAGGTAGGGTGAAGGTTTCCCCAGAAGTTTCATACAAACTCAAAGGGTGTGATTAATCAAATTTTCATACTTACAGAGTTACCCACTTACTTTGCCATTAAAAAGTTTAGAAGAAAGGTTAATCGGTATATTTTTTTAAAACTAAATTCGAGGCAGTGTTGAAGCAAAAAACAACAATATTAATTATAAATCTTTCATCCCAATTAAAATTCTACTTAAATTGACTTAAAATATGATTTTCGCTATACTAAACTGCGATGGATCTTTTGTTTTTAACATTTCAGTTATACGGAATTCAAATAAATTGGTAATTTGATTATACGGTTTTTAACGATAAGTAAACAACATGCAGGTATCTTTACATTGAGACAATGGTATTCTCTGCGCTTCTCACTGTTAATATGTATTGACAGGAACTTTTTAATATGAATTGTCTTATATACTAACATATATTTTTAGACTTATTTTCATAGTCAGAAATTTTAACTATATGCATACCACAATTGAAGAGCTCAATATAAAATTTTAAAATAAGGATTTCAATAACACGGCATGACCATGATATTTTTTGGTATTATTTTTCAGATTCTCTTGATATTTTTCAGTGAACAGATGGTACGAGCATTTGATTATGTAAATTGAAAGTTTCCTCGCTACTTTTAATTTTAGCCTGGAATATTCAAGCTAATCTAATTAGCACATTACCACCTAAAAACTTTTTTTGATTCTCAGTTTTTCACGGACAACAAAGTTCTACAATAATGTCAGTTTACAAAAATAATTTCATTTGTATAGAAACAAAACAAACTGTTAGCTACACATGTAACATTACCATTTTCACTTGTTGTACGTAATATACTTAATATACATATATACATATAAGTAAGATCAACCATATACACGTTTCAGTATCATAATATTTAAATTGGACTTCCTGACCCCCCCCCTCCTGCGGATTAATAACTTGTCGATAACTATACGCCAGCTCAAAGAAACTTCCTCTCGCCGAATAATCTCACGAGGGACGGCCCTTGAAAAAAAAGGAGGAAATTTTTCCAGCCCCGACTAAAGCCCGAGAAAAGAGATGGGCCAAAGTCCGTCAATTAAAAAAGAAAATAAAGTCCTGGACCTGAGCCAACTCTGAGCTCTCGCTTTCCTTACGGCTCAAACCCTTCCTCTCCTTTCATTCCCCTTTAGCAGTCTCTTTTTCCCTCAATCCGTTATTCTCTCTCTTTCCCCCAGGTCCTCGTTAATTTGCTCTCCTTCCTTTCTCTCTCTCGATACACATCTCTCCCCAGGATATATATCGTACCTCGCGGCACTCGAGCGCGACACGGGCGGCACGCGCGCCGGTACTACTGCCTATGCCTGCACGTGGTGTCTGCGCGGCGTGCAGCGCATGCCGGGGGGAAGGTGGGGAGCAAGCGAGAAAGAGCGCGTGCGTATACGGGTTCCGGGAGTACAAGAGAGAAAGACAGCACGCCGGCGGCTGGCTGGCTAGCTCCTCTTTATCCCTTCTCCCGAAAGCCGCCGAACGCCGCCGACGCGCTGCCTGTGCGCTGCAGCTGGCGTACGAAGCAGTCGCAAGTTTGCGAGCCAACGCGACGCGCGTCCTCTTAGCTCTGTTTATCGTCCTCTGCATTCTGTACACCAGGGTTTTCGTCTCCCCTTCAACTCGTCCCCGGGGTTTCTACGACAAGTGTCCGCTCTTTCATAACAGTAACAAAGCGGCTGGACGTACGGTACGGGTGCTAACGTGTAGCTGTGTGGATTGGAGGCTCGCGGGGGCGGCTTTTCCGCATTTCACCTGTCGCAACGCGGCGACAGGTTATAGTCGGAGGAGCTCAGCTGCTGTGTAACCTTGTGGATCCGGCGATTTCTCGTGTGCCAAAGGAGACTGAGAGAGCCACTCGCTACTTTGAATCGGATGATCGGTGAGTAGGTATTATGGAGGTGCAGCTCTGGCGTTCATTGACAGGGGCAAGTGACGGATGTGGGAAAGTGCCGGTGCGTGCGCGCGGTGATGTATAGTGTATAGGACGCCAGGAGCAGCAAAATCTCCCGTTGACGTGCTGGGGGAAAGTGATGAGAGAGTGGATATAGTATTAGAGTGGATATCTTGTTGCTTGTATATGCACTTGTGCTAATGGCAAAGGGCTTGTTTACAAATAGCAAGTTGGTGTGTTCGAACTCATTTTTGCTCCAGTTTCGTTTGGTTGTCTCAGAAGTGACAACTCGGTTAGGAAATGAAATTGGTACAAAATGGTTCCAACACGCGAATTCTAATAGGATTCGATAAAAGGAAATTCAAATCTTTATACTTTTGCCTGTAAATATTGTTGATATAGCTGTTGACAATTTCATAGTTCAATGTACTTATTTGTTTTGATTTCGAAGGTCAACTTACGTTACATATCGCTAGCAAGCGTTTTTCAAAATACCTAGTTTTTCGGAATACATAACATATTTCTTATATATATATATCTGTTACAGATTTACTAAGTTGCATCAATATCATAATAATAAGAAAGTTATGTAAATATTAGCATTGTGTTATAAATATATTTTTCTAGAGAGTACATAAATTCATAATTATTTTTATTTGTTACTTAATATTTGATTACGCGCTGAAAAATGTACTTTATGTAATAGTCTATATTCCTGCAAAAATCTTACTAGTTTTTTGTAGTCAAAATTATTATCAACCGTGTATGCGCGTTCTATAAATAGAAATACAAATTATTTTAGTCGATACAATATAAATTTCTGCTAATAGAAAAAGATAACTCACTACTTTCAAATTAAAACGAATATTGATGATTCCATAACATGTCTCATCCGTAAATTTACCAAAGAAATAAGTTTTGTTTTAAAAATAATACTCCTATTTGCAATGCCCTATTTCGTTAATTATTATTCGTCGTTCCTGTCTATAAATTATAAAAATTTTACGCATTTTAAATAATAACTATTGACTACGTTTACGTGCGTACGAAAATCTGTGTGTATGGGTATTGTAAAATTCTGCATAAAAATAATATATTTTAATATATGAAGGTTGTAACATTCTCAAAGGCTGTTGAATAATGTGTATGTGAATCAATGATATGTTTGCTGAGTTAACAGTAGAAATATCCTATTCGGAGTGAAATGTCATTCTCCTAGGATGAATGTGGAGTCATATTTGGCATTTATGAAATGAAAGATGTACTTCATATATCCATTTTCGCCAGACATTTATAAATAGAATTATCTTTAACTTTTTTTCGACTACTGTGGAATATAGTTGTAAAACAAACAATAAATGTTGCTTTAAACTAGATAGGATAAATTAGAATATTATGATCCATTTCACTTTCGGTGCAAAAACCGTCTCAAATTTAATTATGCAAGATACATGCTTACACTTTTGCTAAACCATGTTTATTTAAATCAGTAGAAAGTGCTCGCAGAACTCGTTTAATTGCGGACGACACTGACGATTAAGAAGTGTCGCGATAACATCCAAAGCATGCAAATTAGAGTAAAAGGTGAAGATTTGATGAAAAAATTACATAAAAATGTTTTTCTCATAAAACAAAAAGAACAATCGCGTTATTGTGAAATACTTAAATATTTTTGGATTTCACACACATTCTTATACACTTACGAAATTTCAAACGTCGTCAGGTTCATTAACTATTGAGATTATCAGTCCATTTCATCACATATATTACTGATCGGTGAAAGCTCGATCCATATAAATTATACCTTAGCTGAGTCTTTGATGAAGCAATATTTTCTTCTATTTTTAGCCTAAACTGCATCACATATTTCATGATTAAATACTAGATATACTTTTTTTTTCCTTCAGATTTGATCGGTCGTATATTTTAAAAATCTCTTCTTACATATTTTAAAGTTTTCTTCCTGATTATGCGCCATTTAACCTATTTTTCGTGAAATTTATAGTTTTTTGATTACAGCCATCGACGACAGAATATTATTTATTTCATATTAACGTCCAAAATGTTATTTCCTACTTTGACATTTAAACTAATCGTAATAAAATGCAGAAAGTAAAATTTTTGTTAGTTTCTGGTATTAAGAACTTGTTCTTAAGATATACAAAAAAGGTATGTAATTGTGTTCTAATGAAAAATTGACAGTTGTCACAATTCAGTATGGAAAGCGCAAAGATAGAATTAAAAATACTAACCTAAAATTAAAAAAAGTAATCCTATTAATTCATATATCTATACAGTATATATAGGCTACTATCAGAACTATTAAACTGTCAAATTAAATGGTATACTATATTTTCGGAATTTAGACGCCGAAAACGAGGCACAGATAAAAAAAATTAGTAAAACATTTCTTAATCGTCAATTAAAAGTCTTAAGTATATAGGTTGATGCTTCAAATGATTAATTTATGAGAGGTCGTCATGTCTGCTGATACGTTGGCCTATCTCCATATAATCGCATGCTCAATTTACTTCTTTCTAAAAAGTCTAGACTCGACTACTAGAATGAATATTATTGACAAGGACCGATGTATTTTGCACAAGAAAGGCTTCCGTATTTTTGATAGATCGTCTTTCATGCTCGTAAAACCTGTCAAAATTGCCGAGCGACGAGACTACTTTTAAGCCTTGGCGCGACACAGCTGATGAGACCAACAGCATAAAATTTTCTCGGTTCAGTACAGCTTCATCTTTTAAACGTACATTCGGTCGTAAAAAGGTGACAAAAACGCGCGACGACATCATGGTGGTACAAAAGTAGCGTACATGGAACGCGAGTCTCAGCACCAAAATTTATGGCCTTAGCTGAATTTACCACACGTCAAAAATAATTTTTAGCATGAAATTTGTTTTATGCTTAGTAACATCATACGGAGTAACATTTCATTCATGATGGTATAGAGTACCGGTATTTGGATAATAATCTATAAATATTTTAATAGGATGAAAGATGAAAATTTAATGATTTTTTTTTTCAAAGCTTTATAATAAATTACCACACTATTTTTTCTATCAAATTTTGTAAATAGAAAATTGATGGATTTCTCTTATGAACATTAAAAATATTATTAATAAATTTTCAACGTAAACGGTTATGTTATCATCATTGGATTTTCATTCAACTCAAAGTTCGTATAGGCCCACCATATTATGAGTTATTGATTTTCGCTCATACCTTATACAATCAACTGTCAATCTCAACTTGTCCATTATACTTCCATCCCCAGATAAATCTTGCCGTAAAGGTTTATTTGTGGATACAATTATTTACTGTGTTATTGACAATTCATCAACAATGAAAATTACCAGAATTTAAAATATTTATTTTCTCCACTTAACGATTACACAAGTTGTATATAAAAATAAGAAAAGTGAAGCCATTGGAAAATTATCTAACTTTAGTCAATTAAATCAAAACCCAGCGGACCATCACATTCCAAGCGCACGATTCTTCCGCGAGATAAAAATCAGAGGGTACACACCGTCCATGTACCCAAAAGTTGTTCTCTCCCTCACGGGCGCGCGCACTTTCAAAACCTCAAAAAGGGGGAAAATATTCGCAGAGTCATTGATGCATTAATTAAAGGAAGCTGCGGGAGAGCTCGCGCCATATTATTCCGTGAAGGATCGTAACAAGAGGATCGTATCCATTCGTGCCCCCTCCGACTCTCTCTCTTTCTCTCTCTGCTATCACCCTGAAAACGCATAAAAGAGAGCCATTCGACGGATTTGCGCGAGCGCGGAGGGAAGCCTCGCCGACGGCGCCTATATATTTCCCCCTTGGTATGTATATATACGCGCGGGTGGCTCGAATCGATGTTTTCTGAAACGACATACATTACATCGGTCATGCTGGTCCTTAATATTTTCTCTCCTACGAGAAATATTGACGTTGCTGTCGAGACGAATTTTCTTCGCTTGCGAAACTTTGCGCAGAAGGTTGTATATATGTATCGATAAGTATTAATCTTACCAAAAATGTAGCTGTGAAAACAATTGAAATCAATTGATACGTATCAATCGAGAAAATATATCCAAGAGTATAAATGGAAAAAACGAAAAGCCGCTTGTGTTTATACAGTTTCACAAGACTGATCCACGTGATAATATCGTTAAGAAATAATGCATTCTTAAGAAAGGAATTTGTAATCGTTAAGGATGGATTTGCATGAAGATTTGAGAGTTATTTTTTTGTTTGAAAATAAGATTCTGAACGTGGATAATACTTGGGAGCTCTTCTTTTATGATTATTTGATAGAAATATTAACTGCAACCAATCATTGATTAAAAAAAAGAATAAACCTATAAATATTTTATAAATTATGCTGGGCGCGTCGAAAAAAAATGTAAACGTCAAAGAATATAATTACTCTTTACAATAATCTAAATCAAAAGAATATCATCTCTACACGATAACATAAACTACCTCTGAAAGTCTGATCAAAATCCTTTTGCCAGCTATTCCGCCCTGATCCCTCGCAATCGCGATATATCCCAGTACTAGCGAAGTATAACACAAAAGCCAACACCCACAAGCGTCCACAGTACATACTACATCTACAGTTAGACTCGGTTATAGGGTGGTCGCGAGAGGTGTTCCCGCAGTATATAGCGCGCGATTTAGGAGATGCCAGGAGAGCGCGTGCGGACCGTATAGGCATGCGCGCGCATTTTCTCTTAGCGTCCAGCCGGCTAGAACAATGCGCTTTCACTCGCGCTCGGTCGTGGCTACACACACGTATATATGTATATATACGCGTGCATAATGTATACTACGTCTTGTACTTGCGTGTGTACGCGCCCTTTTGCCACACAGCTGCTGCTGCTGCTGCTGTTACAGCTAACGCGACACTCGGTTGCAACGGGGTCACACTCTTCGGTTTATTAAGATCGGCTTAACGAGTGTTTATACGAGGAGAGCTCGCCGCGCCCGTGTCTCTCTCTTTCTCTCTCTCACGTCATCCCGTACCACGCGCGTTATCTCTCTTTTGTCCCGATCGAGAGTCCGCCCTGCTATATATATATTCTGCCCTTCTTTCTCTCTCCTTCGCATTCGTGTTTCCTCTATACATATGTGTATATGCTTAGCCCGCGTGTCCGCGCGTTGTTCTCTCTTTTCGCGTAGCGCTACTGTGTAATGTATCGCAGCCACGAGACAATAGGACCCACGTGTGTGCGTGCACGCGCGCGCGCGCAACTGCAACATTGAGTTCAGCGCGATAAGTTTTTGTTTGTTTTTCGGTGCATGCAGGATTTGAAGGTTTGCAGGGAATTTGGTGAATGTTTGGTTGTTTTACTCGGGTTTCAGTATGCAGCATTTTTTTTGTTTACATAACTAAAGTTGCTTTTTGTTAGAATGTACTATTTTTAATAAAGCATTTTTTCTCTGATTATATAGGACGTTAGAGAGTTACGTTTAAAACCTGAAGAAATTCGTGAAGTTATGTAAACTATATGGTTTTCGGCAATTTTAATCGGCCAGTATCTGACTACGCGCTGTATCACGATAAATTGCGTCCATTTAGAATACAGTATAATACGAAAAAAGTGCGAGAGTTTCGAAAGCTGATATAAAAACGTACGACTTTGGTAAAACTTTTGATAATGACTTAATTTAAATTCTGTTTGGCTGCTGTGTTTCAGCCTCGTGTATAAATATATTTATTTGTTCTTTCTCGTTATTTGTACTTTCGTCTCTCCGTCTTTGTCTTCCTTTTCTCTTCTCTGATGGCCTCTAATTAGTTGCGATGTGACGCTCATTGAGGCTCTCTCTCTTTGAAGTTGGTTCCTTTCGCTCTGAGGTACGCTACCAGCGCTTCGAATGGATGCTTTTGTTACTTTACACGTCACTGGACTTGTAATTTTTGGCAATCCCTTATAATTTAATATGCTGTTAATATTGTTGTTAATAATTTAAGAATATTAACAGATTGTATTGATAAAGAAATGTTTCAATGTTTAATTTAATAATACAAATAATTATATATATTTTTTCATTAAGCTTTCTTAATAATATTTCACATTACTTAAAATAATTATAGTAACATGTATTTATTGTAATACATAGAATATTATTATATAACGCTTTTCGTTTTAGCAATAGATATTGATTGAGACATACATGTTTTGTGAGTGGTAACTGGAATAACTGGCTTATTACTTGGTCCAATTTAAAACAATACACCATGCTGGCAGCAACGTAACGTTCACTTGTATATCATAATTAACGCTCAATTACGCTATCAAACTTACAGTGAGCATCACATATACACTCGTGTATATCTATAAATAAACTCCATCCAGAGACAATTTTCTCACGGCGAAGACAGCGAAGAAAAGCCTAACCCGATTAGGATTTTCCAGTTGGCAAACAAGACTCGCAACACGCGAGCAGTGCGCTAACGTAATTTATGCATAATACCGCTCGTCATTCGCGCTAAAATCAGCTTGCGAGATAGTGTATACGCGACAAACGACGTTTTAATGCTATTTCTTCTGCTGCAGTCGTTCGTGCACACTACCGCGACATAAAGTCGTTAGAAGAATTTCTATGGCGTCGGACAACAACCTCTCAGCGTATACATATACACACGTATATATAGGTATATATTCAGACTGCGTTGGGCCGAGAGAAGTTAACGTTCTAGCTGCGCGCGTATAAGTATATACTGTTCGAACGAGCGCTAGCGCATAATGGAGTCATTAAAACTGCGTTTTTCATATCTTATCGCTGTCTTGACATCGGCAAACTATCTTCTCTCTTTCTTCGCCCGTTAGCTTTGGTGTAAAAAAAAACATAAGTAAGCAAACGCGGAAGTGGAGAAAAAGAGAAGAAAAGACTGAAAAGCAAAAGTTAACGTCGAAATCATGTTACTGTTATGAATTGCGCGGAGGGTAATTTTGAATGTTTACAAAGAAGATGCGCCGAAGAGTCATGGAAATGCGCGGCGCTATACAGGGAAATTATTCGAGTCTAATCAGAGCGTGACTCGCTATTGTTCGACGAGTATGCGGTTTTTAAATCAATTTTGTTCTGGTAATTATCGCTTTGAGAGAGCAAAAACAATGTCAAAGTTCTACTTTTTACGTTCAAGTGTAAACGTCTGTTTGCATAATGCTAATGTAAACATTGCGACTGATATATTGCGCAGAAAAAGTACTTGCCATGCTAATACATCTTTATTGCACGTTTTTTATGCGATAACAAAACTCAATACCCTTTTTATCAATGTTATCTTAAAATTCTTCAATAAAATTGTTTGTGAATATATCAGAGTGATTTTTTTTTTATCTATACGTCAAGCGATATGACTAGTTTACAATTTTCCACTTTTTAATTAAATTTATTAACGTTAAAAACTTTACAATGCATCGTTTAATAACTTTGACTTTTTGTAACTTATAGTTAAAAAAAAATTGTATGACCCTATATGTACTTTTATATACAGCATAAAATAATATTCTGATTAAAGTTAAATTTAACACAGACATTTTTTATAAAAAAATATCGACGATGTAATTTAGATAATACACCGAATGAGGACAGACAGAAGAGAGCCGCCCCTCAAGTACCTCGTTACAGCATCATCGAGAAATGAAATGCAAATTGTGCCGCTGGAAATTCGGAACGAAAAGAAAGCAAAGAGAGCGAAAGGGCCTCGCGAATATTGGATAATATTGGATAATATTGGATAATAGCCCGCACCCTGAAGCGAGTATAGCAAGCCGTGCATACTTGATTGATAAATCAAGCGCACGGCGTTGCGCTTATCTCATTGACCTGCGGTGTGCCCGGCTAAGCTTTGACATCCGTCTCGACGCGACATACTTTGTACATCGCAGGCTCGGAGAAAAAGCGCGACGCATCGTACAACACAACAATGAAAAAGCGCCTTTATTCATACTGTATATATACGCGAACGCGTCAGCTTGCTGCCGACGCGAGTAAGCGTATACCTCTACCTATATGCAATTTGACGTAATCCGTGTAGTGTGCGCGGCGATCCAGTCACGGGGATCGAGTTTGTTTTCCGAGTGTCGGATCGGATCGTGGCACGATATGTCATTGATTTGCCGATTGCTATTGCGATACGTATACGCGATACGTTGCTGAGCTATTGTATACGTGTGGCGCTCGACGTACGTAAGGCTGATTTAATTAATTAGTTGGAAAATTGTTAGCAGTCGATATAGGAAATTGTTTTATAGGTGCAGGGCTATGATACGCGTGAGAAGTCTATTATTTTCAGTATATATAAGTCCTGGGAGTCGTGAGGTAGTTGTATGATTACACACACACAAACACACACATAATACTTATCTGATATGCCGAAGTATTACTTAATATAACATAATTTTTTGTAATTGATATACAAATGTGTTTTAATCGACATTTATCTCAAACTTTAAAATGGAGCGAATTTTTAATGTTATTTTCTCGTTCAATGCTTAGGTATATGGCTATATAATAAATTTCTATAAAAGCAATTGTAAATAAGCTTTTCTGTAATTTTAAGATACTTCAAAGTTATTTTAAAGGTGGGAAATTTGAATTTCTAAGAAATGCCAATCGATCAGTCACGTGTTATCGCAGGAATCTATTCAATGGTTATACCGCTTTTAATGAAACTCGAACATGTCTGCTGCGCGGATAAGAATTTACTTGGTTACGTTAATTCTCATTCAGTAACGGATTGATTGATCGATATGCCCAATATGCAGCTTATTATTTTATAAATGTAAAATGCTCTTGTTACTTTAGATATTTCAGTCATTTTCCACTTTGTAATCCAACAAAATAGTTTAATGAAGTACAATTTTATTTTAAGCCATAAATAAAACAAATAGTACATTAGTTTAAGGGCGAGTACCACTTTCAGTAATTAATCAACCAATGAGTTTAAAACACTTAAACTTCACTTAAATTACTGTAACAGTCTGGCCGAGGGACGTTTAGTCGGTATAGGCAAACTTCATAGTATACCGTCACTCTGACTGGACGCTTCGCTCCCGACGTCGTAAACTTTAATCGCGCAACTCTCGGTTTATTATATACACACACACCTGCGCTCGCCTCTCCAGCCGCGCGTCTTTTCTACGTATCCATCATGCGGCGTGCGCTTCCCCATTAGTGGAACACCTTGCGTTGCACTTCTATATAACACTGTAATACACGCGAGTGCGCGTACGCTACCAGAGCGTCGGTCACGCTCCAAAACTGTCTTATTACATCAATCTTATTACTGCTAACGGTGTATATTGTAAACTTCTATATGCTTTGTGCTTCGTATACTTATACCCGTGCACGTATATGTATATAAACAGCGCGCTGAAAGTCTCGTGTATAATATACCAATAGTTGATATAGCATATATATATGATATGTAGAGTGATTTCCCTTTAGAAATCGCGAGGGACCGACGCGGCGCTACGACTGATTTACGCGCGCTACTGCAACGCGCGGGTGTTGGTTCTGTAATCATCGCGGCGAGCGCGCGATTCGCTCAGGGAAATTGAATGTTTTTTTCCGCGTGCGCGTCTGTGTATACATATAGATAGTCCCTGTAGTGCCGTTAAAGTGGGGTAATTGGAGTGGTGTCTTAAATTAACGGAGAGTTTTTGCGACGGTATAATTGCATTTTTCTTTCACCTATGCGTACTGTGCGGTGTAAATTTTCTAGCTACTTATAGATAACCATACTTGCATACTCGTTTGTCAAAGTAATTATGCTTTTTACGATATTCCGATGATGGAAAAGGTTTACCAAAGTGAAATGCTTTTCTATACAGGTATCGTCTTTCAATTTAGATGATGATTTTATTAAGTAATTTATCAACAGTTATACGGTTATGTTCTTCCTCTTTTCCTTAATGTCATATCATTGCATTTTGAAAATGCACAGCAAGAAGAAAAATAATTATGCGTTCGTAGGAGGAAGTGGGTAGGGTAAATCACTCTAACCGTGAAAGTATAGTGTGCAAGTAAACCTTGAATTTTCGAGTTCATTGAAATATTCATGATGACATTTTGTTCATTACTGATTTTCTATTTCTTTTGTTATATTCTAAACCATTGTTAAAACTATATATATATATATATATATATATATATATATAAATATGAGATAATCATAATAGATTGTCACAAGTTTTTTAAAATAAATAAATAAAAGCTATATCTTTGCAATTTTATCTATTTCTATTATTACATTTATTAAAAAGAAAAAAAAGATTTACTTTCGGCTCTGATAGCATCGTAAGCTATTAAGTTGACCCACTCGAAAATATAAAAACTGGAAAGTCACGGAAAATCGTCTAAAAGTTTCACTGCATTTAAAATTTACTGGACTCGTACACGAACGAGGACTAATGCGAGATAAAATAATAATTAATTGGTGGGTGCACGCTCTGTTTCTGTATTTTAATTGGTGCTTCTCTCAGCTCGGTGCCAACATACATCGACATTTTCTGCACGTGACAGTGCGTCAATTGATGTCGAAAAGAAAAGGTTCGTTCTCGACGCAGTACTTCGCATACGCTTCATTATCAATTGAAGCGACGAATTTGCAATTTCTCCTGTTGGCTTTTACGCTTTGCCCTTTCAATTTCACCACTATGAAATCAAAAGAATTTGTCCTTCGAGTTATTTTGTTCTGTCGCTGAAGGTGTATAGAAAAAAGTCATTAAAAAATTGAAAGCATCTTTTAAAACTTGATTGCCAGCAGTTGCGAGTCGAAAAGAATAAACGTCGTACATTTATCGGAGTCACCTTTCGAAACGATATTGTTTGTGATTCTTTGCGTGCCACCAATTAAATTAATTTCAACTTGCGTTTAATCAAAATTCTCGTCTTTACCACACTCGTTATCTGATCTTAAATCTACTAAAAATAACTTATTAGACCAATTTTCACAACATGAAGTCCACTACGAATAAAATGAAGCTCTTAGCCACATAGTGCATTCCGTGCCCATTTATCAACATCTAGAACTAATAATCCTATTACCGTTATTGATCACCCCATGGTGATCGCTAGATTAAAATGCACAGAGTAGAGCTTGATGTCGATACAGCATGTATGTATAACTAGGAAGAATTCAATCGGGATCCCCAATGCAGATGATTTCCTCTCGATCCTCGCTTATGGTACACGTGTGCAGCAACGAGCGACCGAACACGTCCCATTATCTCGTTAAGCCGAAACAAATCGCCTTCCAACGATTCGTCCATAGACAACTAGGGTCTCTTTCTTTTTCTCTCTCTTTTCGACAACATACATGAGCCTACGTGCCAACATCCGCTCGCGCGGCGTGTCGTGATTCACTTGAAAGGATGCAGGTAGTACACCCGCTTGTGTATATTCTTGTATGTGTATGTATATATATGTATATGTGTGTATCGTAATTCTTCATATATTTCCGAGTTACGTGTATAGTGTGTCCGATGATCGCGCGCGCGATGTCTGACGCAAGGGTTCAACGATCGGCCCACGCGTGCGCCTTGCACATATAGATTCGAAGAGGAGCGATTTGCCGCTCTTTCCCTCAGTTTCTATCGCACGCACGCGCATTTTTTATCGGATTCCTCTGTTTCTCCGCAGCGCTATAGGTGCGAACTCAATTAATTCGCTCGTGATGCCCGAGGTACGCACAGGCTTTGTTGGTGCCGGGGGAGAGAGTGAAGCGTGAGAGATAGGCCGACAGACGTTGTGTTTGAATAGCTTATTGATTTTATGGAGCTTCCTATATTCGATTTTTTACAACTTGTATGCGTATTTTCCTGGTCTATCGATTACTCTTGTAATACTTTAAGTGCATAATGTTATAAGTACTTATCAATTATGTTTTATAATCTCCTTTGAAAGTTAATTAGCTCCCATTAAAATCTATCACAATTAAGAGATACGATAAAGGCCATAATAGGACTTTTCAGTTCATAAAAAATGGATCACTTAAGTTTTAGTAGATTTTCACTTGAAATTTAGAAAGTGAAGCGAGTGTTGCTTCTATATTTTACAGTCAAAATATATTTATGCATTCCAACACTCGGTAAATGTCAATTTACATTTCAAACATATTAACTTGTTAATATAAATTTCTTATTTATGTACTTTAAGTGCATGTTTATACATGGACTAAACGTTTCTATTCTTACTATAAATATAATATATTTATTATTGAAGATTATAATGGTCTATATAATAATTCTTAAGGATTACTTGAATGATATTATTAATAAAATAATGACATTTTTTACATAAAAATAAGAAAGTGATTTGTCTACACAGAAATTAAAATCTGCGTTATAAACAATTTACTTGACTGGAAAGCGTATGTTATTAAAGTTACATTTACGTTAACAGCCTAGATAAGTAATAAAAAGTAATTGCTTTTAATAATATCATAATTATAGAATATCAAAGCTTCCGCCTTTACGAGGACATAACTTGACTATAAAAGAGTATACGTTCTTTGTTATAAATATTTTTGCAGAATGAAAGATATTTAAACGAATTATATGCTTGAATTTATACACCTTATCATTATAATTTAATCGATTTATTACGTGGTAATAAAATATTTATTTAACTGTTTATTGTTCTAATATAGATGCATTAATATAACATTGCCGCTTATTTTTCGTCCAAATCGCAAAAGAGTATAGCGGAAACCTGCTTTGTATATAAGTAAAGTACGAGCAAACACCTTCCACTATATTCGCGCTTATATTAGCGAATTAACGGTGCGGAATTTCTAAAAATATTCCGAACACTCGTCCCTTCCTGTATACAGTCAAACGAGCGCGGACAAGCGCAGTGAAATGTAATACATTATATATACAAGAATTCCACCTTCCAGTGCGCAAGGATTCGGTAACGAGAATTGCTCCATTTTTACTTCCGCCTCTGTACAGCGTGCGCGTATAGGTTAGCTAATCCACGGATCGTGACCAATACCACTGACTCGCACAAAAAGCGCATTCCCCGCTAGAAATTCACATCTTCGCGCGTGCAAGGCGATCCCCATACGAGCTCCCGGTCAGGCTATTAATTTCTCACGCGGAAAGTTGCATAATGTGCGGGCGTACACATATGTGTCTGTCGAGTCTCTCCGCACCTGCGCCTATATACTGAGAGAAAAAAACGTTGAGAGGAAAAACGCTCGCATTATATATATAGAAGCGGAGCTAAAAATTCTGGGATTCGAAAGTTTATGTGTATAAACACACACACAGAACTCTCGGATACGAGAGTCCGCTTACGGTCCAGTTAGAGTTAGCCCAAATGCACTTTGCGCGCACGCTTTTCTTCCTTTCTTTTTCCGTCGCACTCGCCGCGTCTATATCGCTGCTCCTTTCTTCCTTCCCTTCTTTCTTCCTTCCTCTTCTCGCTCCTCGCACGCGTTTGACAATGCGTATACGCGCGCGCGCATACTTAGCGGCGTTTATTACGCGCGAGCAAGCGCATCGACGTGCGAGTGCACGCGAGTGTATATGTGTGTTGTGGTTTATGCTTATACACGTGTGCGCCGTCGATGGTCTAAGGGTTTCGCGTACCGGAGACAAAAGGAAAAGGTCGATCACAAGAGGCGCGCCGACGATTCAACGCGCGTTTCGAGCTCAGCTCATGGCCCAGTGAGTTTTTATGTACTCGCTTCACTTGGCCCCATCACGAATTTGAATAATACGGGAGGCTCGTACACGCACTCTTTTGTATTTGGTATTCAGATTCGTAAGAGTGATTGTAATGCCTTATACCCTTGAAATATATACGTCACGTTTTCAAAGGGTAATAGGTTATTTCCTTTAATTAATATTCAGAGAGAGAAATGTAGGATTTTTAACTTTTTTAATTGTAATTCTTATGAGTTTTGGAGATAATTGAGATTGATACTGCGATATTTCGTTTTAATAAAAGTTGCGAGTTAAAAAAAGAAAATATTGCGACAAAAATATTGCGAACCTTATACTATTTGATATTGATTAATCAAGGACTAAAGGGCTAGAGACCTGAGGCCCTACATATTATTGCAGATGACTAGTGTGTTTCTCTGTGAAAATATAAAATTTTTTATGTAAAAATAGAGTTAATAATTAAAATACAAAATTATTGTATCTTTTCACATATTTCTATAGAAATTCAACGCACTGTAAATATTTCTGGTGCACTCGCACGACTTTAAAATTCCTTTCCACCTTTCTATAAAGATGGAAAGGAATTTTAAATATATAGATATTTAAAAAGTGAAATCCATTAGAGTTCGTGTAATTTTTTTATTTATATCTGGTATATGTTTACTAACTAGGGATTTTCACTGATCTTTGTCAAATCTAAGATAATAAATCAAATCTGAAGAGACATCATTGATTGAAAATTTATTATCTACCCCGGTACACTACTAAAAATTTCATTTGAAAAATCTGAGTCAGTGTAAACCGTAGCATCTGCTGCCTTTACAAAGTTAAACATAACCCTTATAAACAAACAGTTACGCGCAAAAAGAATAGCCCGACAGTATAACCTACACACAGCTCCAGAAAAAGCCTGACACTGGCCTACCGGCACATCTACTCCTCTCCTACCCGATGAACCGTTGAAAAAGCGGTGGAATCGATTAATCGCTCCGCGGACTCGAAAGTATACGGCCCTCAGTGCGGTACACGTTCTCGGTCTAAATATTTCCCTGCCAGCCGGCCGTAAGTACATTACATAGCTATATATCTCTAACTCTGTCGAGCGGAGGACACCGTGGCAGGCCCACACGCACATACACGCGCATAGAACCCGCGCGTCTCTGATGTCGCTGCGGGTGTCAGAGCGCGCGAGAGCAAAGTTGAGACGGCCGCACGTCTCTCGTCACGCCTCGGGTATAACTTTGCCGGAAGTCTTTGAGTGGCTCCTTTCTTCGTGCCTCGCTCCTATGCATGTTCTTTCTTTTTCACGCCCCGGCCCTCGTCGCTTACGCGCGTGCCTTCTAATCGAGCGTGGATGCACCCGGGACACTAAGATAGCGCGGGTGCGGCGCGAGAATGTATATATCTGCATGCGAGATCGTCGTAAACGTGCGCGCTCTACGAATCTCTGTCTTCTTTTTTCGCTGCGCGAGGAAAGTCAGCTGGCGTGAAATTACTGGATGTTATATTTACAGTTGCCTCGACTACCGCGGGTCTGCCGTTTTCAGCTGAGAGAAGTAAGGTATCGATGCTGTTGCGGCTACCGTATGGGATGGCTTGCGAGCTCGTGGTTTAATGGATTTTGCCATGCTGAGGAATTGAGATATTTAGAATGGCACGTATATACTTAGGGGCGTTGGACATTATCATGTGAATTAATTGGCCCCGCTTTGTGGGCTGTAATTTAGCGTTGAAGTCGTAATTCGGGTAATTCTTAAATCGTTGCCGCTGTAATTAATTTCCAGGGGAAAGTACAATTTGTACTCGCACATTATCAGTACATGGGAATCTCATGGAGTTATATTGTTCTTTAATGTACTTAATTTAACTGTACGCGTTACAACTAATATTTTATTTCTATTAGAGGATTTATTAAAACGGAACTTACACAAAAGTAGGTCTACTTTTTAATATCACTTGTGTATTTACAAACATTATCCTTTCTTTGCTTTATTTTAATCTTATATATATAATATTTATTGCAATAGAAAGTGAAATCGCATAGTTTAAAATTATTGAGTTAGCGCGCATATAATTTGAGAATATAGAAAATTACATGAAACATTTATTGTTTTTTACTATGACAGTTTGCTGAATAAAACGTTTCTCAAATTAGCACTGGAACTGTTAATAGTAGATCAATCATATTCGTCAATGGTTTACAAAATGAAGATAGATTTAAACAATGTCTATTTGTACACTCATTTTTATGGGTTTCGGCTTATTGGTATGTTAAAGAAAGATGAATTTTCAGTATTAACTAGACCGCACCTATTACAACTATTTAGTAAAATTAAAACAACCTTTATTCGCGATTTATTTTAATTCCAATTAATATTCCTTTAAATTTTTCCTCTTAAATTATATACATAAATCAAATCCTAACTAGACAGCTAGAAAAACTCTATTAACACATTTAATCAAATCACTTCCGCGCTGAAAAAAAAAAACCACTACTTGATCAAACCCACACTTTATTTTTTCTCCCCAATTAGGCCTGCTAATGACTCGCAATAAGTCACTCGTGTTGAATTTTCATTAGCATCACTTCGCGCCACCTACATCGTGTCGTGTCTGAAACCTGCAAAAATTCCACACACCGATGTATATACCTGTTTTTTCAATGACCGCGCGCCACACGCGTAACCCACACAGTGCATAAATCGTCCACACATCGTCCCTATACGCGACACTTACGCACGCGCGCGTGGGCGAGAAAGAGAGAGATGATAAACGCGTCTCCCGTCGTATATACTCCGCTCCCATGCGGTTATAGCGGCGACGACTGTCGCGCGCAATTCGCCATGCGTCGCGAGACGCTTTCGTAATTGCCGCGTGCGCGTGCGAGCGCGTATGCATGCGATGAGCTGAGACGATGTCGTGCTCTGGGTGGCGCGAGACTCGGGATCGCTTGAGACTGGAATTTTAACGCTGGGAATGAGAGAGAAGATTTTCATGCTTTGAGACGATTTCGCGCTGAGAGCTGCGGCGACTGTGGCATTGTTCTATGGTGTCTGTGATACGAGACTGTGTGTGATCTCGAAGGCGGACCAAGTTATATTTATTACTAGATATATATTGTTGTGCATTATGGAGATTCTAAGTAGAGATATGGGGAAAAATTTATAATGAAAAGTGAAATAATGAAAGTTTATAACGAAAGTAAGCTAATGGATCCAAACAAAGCGGTTTTCTTTTCACTCGTACTTTCGAAAAAATTCGAAGATTCTTTAACAGAATGCAAGTGAAAAATAGCTGCATATTTTGATTTTATATCGTCTGTGAAAAACTTGCGAATTGTCTTTTATCATCGTAATAAAGTATGTTATGTATTTTGTATTACGGTATTAAAAGTTTAAAAGCACAATTTAAATTTTTATCGTGCATCTTGATCAAGTATTTAATATTTATACGTGATGAACGGTGTTTTGTTCTCATCTAAAACTCTCTTTGCTTGGAGTAACTCAGCGTATGCGTTTGAATAGAAGATTCAAATACTGTTTTGTTTTGAAATACAAAAGAACATTAATTTTGAAAACTGGACTATTTCATGGGAAAGAAACTGAAAGCTAATAAATAAACTTTAGCTTATTCAAATTAACGAAAACACTACTGAGTCGTATTCTATTATTCATTAAAAAACATTGGGAATTTATACAATATTTTAGTGATCTATGATGTAATTTTTGAGATAAATGTTAAGTGTTTTTCTAAATTTAAAAGCAACTGCTTCCAAATCTGGATGTCAAGCTGGATATTCAAGGATAAAAATACAAAGATACTTACAATCTTTTTTATAAAACGTTCCTATATATTCATGAGTGAAAAGACTATTCAGAATAATGTGCGTTACCAAGTTTTATCTTTAGTATATCCACAACAAAAAAAAAGTTAATTTTTACAAATTAATTTAAAAGAAGATAGTTTGTATAAATTAAGAACAGAAGGCATAAATTCAAACTCGGATATCTTCAAACCTCAAATTGATAGTGACTTCGCGTGAATTTTAATTGCAGTGTAGAAACGTTCCGCAGGGGTATACATAATATGGTCACGGCGCGGGAAAACGGTAAAAACCGCCGATAAATCAGCGTAACCGCAGATTACACGCGAATTAAACGAAAATAAATTTTCTTTTTTCGCAGGGCTGCACCGAACGAGAGAGACAAATTACCGTTGTCGCGTTTTCTATTATATGCACGGAAAAAAATGTTTGAGTAAAAATTAGTACGTAATCTATTAAAATTTACTATACTCGATAGGAACGGAGACAGACTTGAAATATAGCAAATTTTATAGCTTTAGTTACGAACTTTACTATACTCGAAAGTAAAGTAAAAATTCATATTTTACAAAAATATTTTTCGCGATCTACTTTACCGACCTCACCTTTCACATACATAAGTACTAAGCTAAATTAAAAAATAATATTTTAGTCTTTGAAAAAAA
>JAYJLV010000032.1:552213-574362 GCA_036873485.1 Torymus texanus | reverse complement strand
GAGAGAGAGAGAGAGAGAGAGAGAGAGAGAGAGAGAGAGAGAGAGAGAGAGAGAGAGAGAGAGAGAGAGAGACGATGTCGCGCGTCGCACACACGTAAAGGTGTGCCACTCCTCATTAGAATACTTTCCTTTAAGGTGCCGGTGAATTTCAAGCGCACAAAACCCTGCAGCGCGCGCTCATGTAATTGCCTTACGTCATTCCGAATGGGGCGTGACATTCTGCGAATTTCCGTTTCCACCTTTAAAGCAGGAAATGCAGGCGCGCGCTGTAAAAAGTTTGTCTGATGCCCACATACAATGAATTCGCAATGGTTCATGTGTTACACTAATAAAGTAATTAGCCTTATTTTAATTGCCGGGGGGACTTCCGTGAGTGTGGGTGAATCGAGTATGTGTTTTCGATAGTCTGCACACGTACAAAGTTTACCTGTGCGCGAAATTACACAACTTTACCGAAATTAATCGTACAGTATTTTTCGATCTCTATAATACATCCCGAGTATCTGCTTTGCTTATACATAGAAATTAATCAGCGACCTCCCATGCGGTTACCCAACTTTCCGTGGCTCCCCTCAAATCGATCGACCAAATTCCAGAAACGTAGCATTTCCACCCCAAATCCTTTATACATCTCTGTTCCTATCTCTATATATGACATATGTATTTACGTTAGCTCGGCGGTGGAGATGTCGTCAAGTGCGACGCGCTGGCTGGAGCCGGCGACGACACCGACGCACCACGAGCCGGAGATGCGACGCTCGGTGAGCGACAACGGGCCCCACCAGGCGGGCAGTGACGGTGTACCTAGTGATACAACGGAGGACGATTGGTCACGTGGTAGCGCTGACGATCCCGACGAGGTACTATCGCCGTCAAGCTCACCTTCGCCATCGTCGGCTGAGCCACCTGAGCACGCCGGCCCACTCACCGAACTCGATCGCAAGGTATGTTCATTCTATTCTTCTTTTTTTATTTCCCTGTAATGATTATATTTGTAAAACGGTCAAAAGTTATTAACAAAAAATTCGCGTATTTTAATATTTTCATTTTGATATTCTACGATGGATTATTAAAACATAAATAAATTATTGTAAATGGTTACAAAATCCATTAAACATGAAGCAAAATTTCTTTTTTTAACGTTCGAATTATACCTCAACGACCGATAATTGAATACTGTGCAATATTGCGATAAAATTTTAAACGGATTTTAACCGCAGGCCTGGGAGAAAATGCAATTTTGGGCACTTATCGTTCGAACATATGAGCACTATATGTATTTCGTATACATGAAAAATTCAGTGACGTAGCTTTTCCCTTTAAAACAACTCACGTTCGACTTAACGGGCGGAAACATTAACTCCAGAATACGTCGGGTAAGTCTGGTCATGTTGTAAACGAGAAGAGTAATTACATTTTTAATCTCATTAAATTGTAGTAATATTATATAAAAAATAATTTATAACAACAATGATTTTTACCGATAATTTTATAAATTTCGATATATATATATATATAAAATTATAATAAACTTAAAAATAACCGTAAATATTTTTTTAAAGTTTTTGTGACATGATACCGTTAAGAGGTCAAAAATAATACAATATATGTATGTTAACATCGTAAAACATTTTTCAAAATCTTATACCACTTTCTCTCGTACACGAAGTTTCACACGAAAACCCCACGAGGTGAACAACACTTGCGCTGTGTAGGCCCTTTAGTATGCCTCACACTTTTCACGTTTGTATACCCATGTCGACCGGACCGGTATAGTTATAGCGAAAGAATATCATATTGTGCTCGTATACACACATCGCGGCTAGAAACACACTAGCATATAGCGTATACACCGACATATTCCTCTCTACATGTCTGTCGCGCATGCACTTCACGTTTTACACGGGCGAGTAAAAGTCTGCGCATACTAAGTAGCCGCGCGACAGACGCCGACGCGTCACGCCAGTCTTTGTATTATACGATGACTTCAAAACTGCAGTACGCCGCGGCGGAAACCGATTTTGTTTAGCTGCCGCCACCGTTGACTCGACGTGCTCGACGTGTTCCGAGCGGTACATGCTTTAAATGACCTTTTTTTCTCCGTATTTAGCTAGTTTTTCCCGCCGGCCCCCTTTTCTTGTATATAACGTACGTCTACGCGTGTACAGTACACTTCTCGGTACTTGGTCAGTTTCGTGCTTCTACGTCTACTCCCTGTTTTTTTTTATACCTTTTCTCATCTTGTTGTATCTACGTGTACAGGTCAGAAGAGCCGCTGAGGCCGTGCAGAAACTCTGCCAGTGTCCACCGAGCAGGTGCAGCAAACTTAAAGTGCGCAAAGTCGGCGAGGGCCGCTATCACATAGCTGGACGAAACGTTTTCATAAGGGTAAGATTTTTTTTTCTTTTTCGAGTATTTGTACAGCTCTTGCTGCCTTTTTCTAAAGCGTGGGTTCTATACTTCTTGTTTGATCTTTACAGTTTGAGGAAGAGCCTTATTATTTTTCAGGGTTTAAAACGTCAAAAAAAAACAAACAAAAAAAAATAATATTACTTAAACAGTTATAACTTAGCTTTACGTAATTTGCATTTAGTAACTGTTGCTTTTTCGGAAAATACACTAAAATCATTTTACTGGCTCTTAAAAGCGTTATAGCTTTTCTATCCGTGTATATTTCGCTGTTTCGGCGGAAAAACCAACAGTAAATAAGCCTTCTAATCACCGTGTGTACCCTCTTCTGTAATTACTCAATGCATGTGAACCGTTACATTCTTTAGTTTATCGACTGCTGAATTTTTACGACGTCCTTGAGTGAGCGTAGCAAAAACAGTACGTAAAGTTATAATATGTCAGCAATGAAAGGAATGTTGCAATTTCTGCGTGTATATACTAGAAATTTGTTTTTGGCACATACGCACATTTAGGGGCGTTGAATTCTAAAGAAACAATAATTATTTGACCAACTGAATTCCGTAGCTGCTGAAAGGCCGACACATGATGGTACGCGTGGGCGGCGGCTGGGACACTTTGGACCACTTCCTGACGAGGCACGATCCCTGCCAGGTGAGGGTCCTCAGTCGCGAGAGCACGCCGCCGCCACCCGCCTCAGTACACACTAACGGCGTCGGCGGCGGCAACAACAACAAGCACGGTGGCAGCAACGACTTCCTCCACATACGCGCCAAGTATCGCAGCCCACCGACACCCAAGTCACTTTCCGCCCGCTAGCTTCCTTCTCACACTTTCTCATTTTCCGTCACCCCTCGCCACCATTAATTCACTTATATATAGCGCGCACATCACGTACGCACACACTGATTACCTATATACCTAGTGCCTGCTTCTTCGGCCGATATTATGCGCGCGGCTCGACGCGACTCATATTGCGGTAGTCAGCTGTTGGTTGTTGCCTCAGGGGAAGAAAGAATAGATTTTCTTTCATTATTTCTTATTTTACTTTGTTAAACTTATTTATTGCCTGTAGGAGTGGGAAAGATTTTGTAGTATTTTCTTTTTCTTTCGGAGGTAGTCGTCGAGTAACAATTTAATGTATATATAGAGCGAATTGTTTATACAAACTATAGTTTCGTAAGGATTTCATTTATCAGTAAAGTCAAAGTTACCCTTTATTATAATTTTGCTATAGTGCTAGTTAAGACTTCTGCAGTGCATTATATTACCAGTAGGATGATATTGATATGGCTCATCTTTTTCACTTTTTCACATATTAATTGTAAATTTATTTAAGCATTCACTAGTAAGTTTGCTGAGCGAACTTCAAAGAATTTGCTTGATTCTTATATTATTGTATCATATACAACTTTTATTTTCTTATACAAAATACTTAGCCTGCTAAATCTTTTGGTAATCGTTAAGATTACATTTTGTCATAAAATGTATTTAGCCTCTTTGCGTTAGAATTCTAAATCAGATTATGATTTTTGAACCTTGACTCTTTTGACTTTCCGCGCAAAGGGATTAATTTGAATGAAAAAGGGGATAGAATTGAAAAAATTTAATATTGTATCTTATTATTGAAGATAAATTATTAAATATTTAAATCATATTGAGAGATAAATAAGTTTAACAAGCAGATTTAAAAAGTTCAAGAAAATATTACGTAAACGTGTAAGCAGACATTTCCTGGAGTAATTAATCTTCAACCAACTGTTGCTACCTTTCTAGCTGATATATTGTACGATCAAGCAAACCTCATTCTATTGTATTTCGCACGTATATACGATGTATGTATTGTATGTCGATCGATGTCTCGCACTCGGCGAAACATTTTTCTTTTTTTAATTCTGCGATAGCATTGCATAAGAGGAACACCGATGCTTTCAGTAGGGTATTGGATCAATTGTCTTTGTTCGCGCCGGAGAAAGAAAGCGAGTATGAATGAACATTTTTTTGATGAATGATGACGTAAATCATGTACTTTATTTGCGGAACTGAAGAATTATTAATACTTAAAGCTTCTTTTTTCAAAGCAAAGATTAAAGTGGAAATGGATAAACGTATGGATCAAGGATTTTCCTTTGGCTAAAGGATTGTGGGGAGCACTTTGAATTGTGATTCAAAATATCAACAACAAAAAAACCGAATTACGTAGTCTACACGTATTATGCAAACACTCACAAGTACACGCTAAGGCACCGTATTTTATCATGAATAAGAGTATTATAATTAAACTGATGATTTGGAAAACGTAACAATCACAATATAAATCAATATCTTTCAGAATTTTTTTCTTTTTTTTTTTCTGAAAAATCGTAAATCTAAATCGTTTGAAATAGCACAAGCACAAGGTGACAGTAGAAATTAAGATCGCAATGGCCAAATTAGAGTTTAAATTGAAAATCGTTGTTGCACTTTTAGTAACTCTTTCTACGCTTGAACAAATAGAAATCGATATCTTAGATTTTTTTAGTGTATTATACGAATTCACCAAAACAAATAATTTAAATTTTTCCTCAATGTAGTTTTTATAAAATACGTTCATAATAGCACTTCTATCCATACCCCACTTTAGAGCTATCATAAAATATGTGGATTCTAATGTATTGTCTATTTGTATTATCGAGAAAACTATCTAAGATATCGAATCTCGTAATGTTCATGTTTTGTAGCGTAGAATGGTTAATATAAAATGGAATTAACAGTAAATAAGCTTCATTTTTATTCCTTAAAAGAGGAATGAGATAAAGTGCAATTATAATCTCAGGAAAGATTGTGGCGTACATATAGATTTCTACGTCAATTGCATATTCATTCAATTTTTCTCAAAATATTTCTTATATTTATCCTCGATAAATAATAGAGTTCTAAAATGTATATTAATAAATACAACATTGATAAATCAATTATATTACTATGCAAGTTAGTCTGAAAAAAACTTTTAGTAAAGTTTTGAATAATATATATATGATGCAAATGGTCATTGCTTCGCTTATTATAAAGACAATTTGTACAACACTGCCTACCTATAGTAGCAATAATCAATTAAATTATACATAGTTAAAACTATGAATCAGAATCGGTTTAAATATAATGAGCCGCTAATTACATAAATAAAATTGATATTTTCAATGCTACTAATGAAAACTGTCTTTATATAACGTATTTCATATACGAAATTTAAATGACAATGCTTGGAGTCGTTATATTTTTTCAAGTACTTCTCTTGTTGATTTTGACAATCAAGATCGAGTAAGTACTTTTGAGTAACTAACTTTTAACCGACTCTGCATTTGAAATTTTTATAATATAAACTTTGACTAAAATCATAGTTTCTTAAGATTATGATAATCGTAATAATAAAGAATACAGATATATGTTTTCTACTTTTATAATAAATCGTAGAATAGTATAAAAATGGTGCGTTAACTATGTGCAAGAGGCGCACTCGTAACGTCGTAAGAGACGATCAGAAGCTGGTTGTAATATCATTGTAACGTGGAAGGAAGCTCACCATGTGTTTGATTTTTTTCAGAAATGCAAGGGCACGACGTGCAAAGGAATACCAAAGCAGAGAATCGTTCGACAAGTCTTGTCGGCGCGTTGAGGCTATATATTGTTTAAAGACATATCCAATATTTACCTTCGAAAGAAAAAAACAAAGCAACAGAAAATAAATATAAACACTTCCACGCTCTTTCTGCACTTTCGTGTACATATAGGAACAGAAATGGAGGTAGCTCACGCAATGCGTTTCTGCGTTTTGTAATCCGATAAAACATTACGTCACGAATAATGATTTATTAATATGTGACGTTATTGCACTTGTTGTATTTATTAAAAATTATTTTTTTAAATCTCGTTTTCAATGTTACAAAACATAGAAGTTTTGTGAAAATACATTTTTTATATTTAGTTCGTATTTGAAACGTTTGAATTCAGTTTGTCGCAATTATTTACTTTGCGTAAAATGAGAAGTTCTCAATTATATATTATATGTAGATGAAATTTTGTTAAGTATGAATGTAGAGACTACAGGTATGCAAATAGTTTAGAAATAAGACACCTTATTTGTAATCCATTCGATTCTGGCATATGATTGACATCATACAGAGTGATCAGTGTAATTGGTATATTGTAGTAATGTTGATCTCATCTGTCTTTTGTAAATTTGAAAAGAAACACCGCTCCAATTTATTTTCTATAAATATGTTTATAAATACACTAAGAGAACTTTAAATATCAATCATAGCTTGAAAATATATAGGAAATTATTTCGAATCGATTAATTGATGATTCACAAAAGTAAAACGCCTAAAAATTAAAATAAATAACGCTGCGTGATATTGTTAACTAAACTTTACTTTTGTGCAGAGCTTAAAAGGAAGTTTTCTTTAAATGCGTGAACCGATCGATAATTTGTCTGCGATGCTGAAACTGCAGTATATTATATTTTCGCCATAATGTCATATCCTAATCTACTTCTACTAATCGATCGTAGATCGTATATAAGTAATGTAACCGTACCTGCTTTTTATATTACGTTTGTATCACTTTGCTCGAAACATGTGTTGTACGTAAGTGCTCTACACACTTTGAATTTGTACCACAACAAAGTGTTTAAATTAATTTGAGAATTAATAATAGTTTTTTATTGTTACTTTTTGTTGAGTAATAAAATGTTTAATTCGAATTATTGTTTATGTTTTCTCAATTTAAAGACCAGACATAAATTAGTTGATAAAAGGACATGGTAAGTAACAATTTTTTTTACGTAAATAATTCGTTTATTTTTGTCTCCATATAAAGTTTCATCCAACGATAATATTTGGCTTTATAATGTAAAAATTACATCTATCAAAAAGGATATAAAAATTAAATACTAAGTAGGCTTTTAATACTTGCTTAAAAATATCTTACGTATTGCAATTGATTATAATTTAAAATAAGTATTTGTATATAATGAACTTTGGATAAATAAGACAATGGTACACGTGAAGCTTCAGAATCACTTTTTCAAAATTAAGTAGTAACTAAATTCTAATGAATTTTTGCAACCAAATCACGACAAATAAATGCATAATTGTAAATCAAATGATTTGAAGTCAATTGGTAAAACTTATTTTTTCTTACTCTTGCCAAGAGTAAGAGTGTGATGTGATTGAGACTGCATGGCAATTTGTGTCTTTCGCCTAGTAAATTCTTGAATATCATCCTCTAATTTCTTCCGGCTGTCCTCCAATTTCCTTTTTTCTTCTGTATGATCTTTCTTTAACTTGTCAAATTTACTATGAAGCTGGAATTTTATTAATTATTGTTAAATTATTAGCGAAGCTGTATTAGTAATCGCCATAAATTAAAAATAAATATAAGTAGAAGTTTAAAAAATGAGTATTTGTAAAAATGAGAAACTTACATCTTTCTCGGCTTCCTTCAATCCAGCTTCAGCATCTTTAACACGAACAACAAACATTTGTCTCATTTCATCTTCTTTTTGTTGTAATTCCTGAAGATGAGTAGACCTTTTTGCTTCACAAGTTTGTTGGAAACTGACTGGTTTATTTTCACTATCAACATCGCTGAATCCCATCTATGAAACAAATGTTAATGTTTTTAGAAACGCAAAATTAATATTTGAATTGTATAGTATAAATAAATAGTGAAATAACCTGTTCAAGCCTCTTTTTGCGATATAGTTCATAATGACGATTATGAGTTTTTTCGCGCATATCTTCCATGTTAGTCCTAATTAACATCTCGCGGAGTTTTACAAAATCACAATGTGATTCATTTTCAACTATAATGATAAATCAATGTTACAGTTTTATAGTTTTATTAATATAGGCTTTAAAATTTTTTGTTTGTACCTTGTACGGTACCCCATGGGTATTGTCGAGACCTCATCATTTTATTCCCTACTCGAACAAAGTCTGTACTACCAACCACTGCGAAAGGTACATGAGCATTCATTTGAGTATTAATATCAGTTACACTTTCATCGTCGGTTGGAAATTGATAAATATTTACTCCATTACTTTGAAGTTCACTAATAATTTTACTCTATAAGAAATATTTATATTTTAAATTTTCACATTCTTTACAATTAAATCTTTGTAAAATGTAAATCATTACCTTAAACTTTTGTAATTCAGTCTTGGAAATAGTATCAGCCTTAGCAATGATGGGAATGATATTTACTTTTGTATCTAATTTTTTCATACAAACTAGATCAATTGACTTTAATCTGTAAAGAAATATAAATTATGAAATTGAATGACTTTCTCAAATATAAAATCATAGTTTTACAATAAATAATTATTGGTATGTATAATATTGGTTCATAGATTAACTAAAAAATCAGTAGCTAAATATTTGTTTTATAAATCATTCTTGTTCTTCTTATTCCAAAACAATTATCTTATAAATAAAAAAAAGAAAATACTTTAAATACATTTTTCAACAGACTATATTATTACTCCTCATAAATATATTGATATTTTATATTTATATTTAATTTTCAAGAGTATACATTTTTAGGAGTATAAAATAATTTTCGTTATATCTAATGTATTTATAAAATTAAATATGACATACCCATGTCCTGTTGGACAAATGAAGTAAAGGCACACGTGAGTGCGACTATCATGATAAGTAGAAAGTGAACGTTTGATTTTTAATTCCTCTTGCAGGTAGGCTTCAAATTGAGCATCAATATAATCTACAACAGCTTTAAAACTGTCTTCTTTATTAACTTGATCTCCATAACCAACAGTATCAACAATTGTTAGCTTCAATCTAACATTGCTCTCTTGCAATTCGTACGTATGAGCTTTTAGTTTTACCGCTGGCAAATTGTGTGGACTTGGTGTGGACTCAAAACTTGTATTAAATAAAGAATCCATAAGAGTTGATTTGCCAAGACCAGTTTCACCTAAAAAAAGTGATTTAAATTAAAAAATTTAATAAAACTAATATTTGCCAACATATCTCTGTAATTTAGCATAGTAATCAAAATTAAAATTTTAAACAATGAAAATTGTATAGAGATATTACAATTTATACTGTTCTCTACAGGATAATACACAGATATCAGATAAAGTCTGAATCATCCAATTTTCACATCAACTATTTTTAGATTATTCTCTTTGTCTTAAAAAAGTATGTCATGATCTAATATATTTAATACATAATTTCAATTGTTCTACTTTCAATTTTAAGAAATTGTTATGTATAATGGTACTATACATTTTGTTTTAGTTGAATGCATCTATTACAAATTTTCAAGAGTTTTAACTACTTTGAAATAGTAATATCTCACCAATGCAGAGTATGTTGAAGACAAATCCATTTTGCACCGATTTATTCACCAACTGATCAGGCAAACTGTCAAAACCAACGTGTCCAGACAATTTTAGGTTGCGAATACAGGCTTCCAGCTGCTGAAGACATAATTGTACAAATGTAATACGCTATATGAGCTCGGAGTAATGCGGAAACGGACAGTTAGCATTCCATATAAGGGTTTAGTATGTGACACATTTATTCTAAATACAGTCACGACCGTAAGAAAAGAAACAAAAACCAACGCCCTTAGCTTTACTTTAATAGCAAAGTATTTCGATTCTTACATGTCAAAAAAGTAAATTTGATCAATAACTGCGCTGCACAGTACTTTACTAACCTTGTGGAATGCTAGGAATTCTGCTGAATGTTGATTGATTATTAAAATATCAGAAAAAGAATGCTCACCTTTACACGCTCAACTTCTACGGCCGCCATCTTTACTGCCTATATGTCGCTGATACTGTGAGACGGATGTGTGCGTGTATTTTCCGTTTTAAATAAGTGATTTCGCGTTTCCTTGTGATTGTGTGTGGGTGGATAAGGATGGCCCGATGAGCAACAGAGCAACACAGAACACAGAACGTTATATAGCCAACGGCTACATATACTGACAATAGCCGAATAGCCGCAGCGCTGTACGTCTCTATCTCTGTTGTGCTATATATATATATTATGTATGGTTAGTGTCTCTCGCGTATGAGGCCGCTAGAGACCATGTGGCATATCTCTTAGCGCTAATTTTGAAACTGGAGCAAAAGCTCTTGCCTGCAATATCAAGATGGACTAATGAAATATATAACATCGTCAGAATATCAGATGCGAATTTACAAATAAAATTGAATAAACGGTAAACAATCTTATTGTTAGGGAGAAACTTTATAGCTTTATAAAAGATCTTTATTCTTTAAAAATTAAAAGTTTATTTATGGAAAATGTTCTGAAGTATACAACTTTATAAAAAATCTATTATTAAAAATGTTTTATGTTAACCTGTTGTAACTATGTGAGAAAAAGCGAATGTAATGGAAGGAAATAAAATTTTAAATTACAAAATATCTTTTTATTACTTCCTTAACTTGCAATAAAATTTTTTAAAAGTTTTATTCGTTGGTAGTGGTATGGTTAGCATGTTGACACGAATGTTTAGTATGTAATTGATATCTTTTCTGAAAAAAATAATTTTGATGTATAAAATCCATAACCAAGTCCATCCAAATTAAATTTTAATTAAATACATAACTTTAATTCATTTCTCAAAAAAGGTATCCAGTTAATGTCAATAAGATAGCAAATTTAATATAGTAATTTTGAATTAAAAAAAAAAAGTTATTGAACAATGTTACTTAATCAATAATCAAAATACAACCACGTCCAAACTACTGAAGTGTAAACAAGTCATATAATAATCCTTATTTGCAATTTTCCTATATTTGTTATAATGATTGGATTTCATCCAAATTCGAAAGATAAATACGAGTACGCAATTCTCATAATATTTAACACGCATTAATTTCGCGGACACGTTAACATTATTGAAATTTAAAAGCAAATAAATAACGCGAAGTTGGCTTTATTCAATATTATTAGAGCAAACAGCGCGCAGATACAAACTAATTACGTCTTTATTATTTAATGGATTTGAAAATTAATTGATAAATAGGTATACGGTATGAATCACGTATTAAGTCACTGCACTACTTTCCGTTTTAAATAAGAGTGAACACACAATACGCTCTTTACTCACACTACAATGGATATATACAGGAGCCTCATTTTCCTTTTCAGCAAACTCTCGTACAGGGGTCTATTCACCGGCACCTGTTCCCTGCTGTGTCGCGGGTTCATGCGTGGCATTATTCACTCTCCATTCGAAAACTCATAAGTAGACTCCGCTCGCGGGGAGGCGAACGTCGCGCAGGTATGACCAATCGTCGATAAGTACTTGCAGGCGCCGTTTGCGCACAGGTATACGAGGGGGCCGGCGCTATCTCGCGGCGCGCGAAAAGCTGGTGTCGACGGCTCGTCGCGGGCTGCTCCCTACCGAACCGCCAGCAGCAACGTCCCTATCGATCCGCGTCTGCCCTCGCCTCCTCGGCGCATATATAGCCAGTGTTGGACCCCTCTGGGGGGCATTGGCGCACGCGACTTTCTCTCTCTCTCTCTCTCTCGACGTGTGTGTATACATCGTACACACGTACGTAGCACAGGCTCAGGGCGATGCTCGCGCAGACGTCGTGCGGTCGGCCGGCGTAGAGGGGGAAGCGCGAGGCGAGCGGCGTGCGTGCGTGCGCGAGAGCTGCTGCGCGGGCATAGGGACATTTGCCGTCGGCGCGCTGGCAGGCCGCTCACAACAGTGACCACTTTCCAACATGGCAGATCAATTTGTGTTGTACTATCATGTGACGGGTTAACCGCGCGCCGCGCAGTGTGTGCAGCAGCAGAGCAGCCGTCTCTGCTCCTCGTGAGAGCAGCAGTGACGAGAGTAGGCGAGCGAGTGGACTCTCGCAGGGAGCAGCTGTGTGTGTGTGTCGCCCGTGCAGCAGCAGCAGCAGCAGCAGCAGCAGCAGCGCTCCTGGACTACGTCGTCGACGCCGTCGTCGTGCGCAGCCGGCGTTGTGCGCGACCGCGCGAGTAGAGTACGTCGTCGCCGTGGGGAGGGAATAACTGGAATCCGGAACAGCGGCGCCGCTGCCGACAGTGGGGACGAGTGCTGTGTGCGCGGAGTGTGTTTTCGTAGTACCTGGCCCGTGTGATAAATAGAGAGAGAAAGAGAAAGAGCGAGGAAGCATAGGAGGAGGAGAATTAGTGTGCGACGAGGCGCGCGCTGCTGCAGCGGCGGCGGCACAGGGAGTGTGCCGCGAGAGTGTCTTGTATACAGCGAGCGCCGTGTCCTGTGACGAGATCCGCCAGCAACATCAGCGACGATTCCCGTCGTCGTCGACGTCGTCCGCGCTGGAGCAACAGCAGCAGAAGCTACAGCAGCAACATCATCATTGGGCGGGTGGTGCGCTGCAGCAGGTCGCGATGGCGGACATAAAGTCACCGCCGTTCAGTGACATAAAGCGGCCCGAGGAGGTGGTGGCGATGGCGATGAACGACAGCCTCAAGTTCGCCGTCCTCATCGGCCTCATCGAGGTCGGTCAGGTCTCCAACCGCGAGGTCGTCAACACCGTCCTTCACCTGGTGAGTGTGTGCGTTGGCCGCCCGAGTGCCTCCCGATCGTTATCTCTCTTGCTCTACCTACCTATCTACCTGCCTGCCTGCCTGCCTGCCTGCCTGCCTGCATCGTCTGCTATAGGCACCACTCTCCCTCTCTCTCGTTCGCTCACTCTCTCCGCTGGAGTACACCTACACCGAGAGCTGTCAGACGGGTTTCGCCGCAGCTCCCGCGCCTCGCCTGCGAGGACACGCGCACTCCGAGGGGAGAGAGCTCGAGAGAGAGAGAGAGAGGAAGAGTGAGACAGGGCTATCCGTGTACTCTCTTCGTCTCGTCTGTTTTCCTTTTCACTCGAATTCGCAAAGTGCTTGTTTGGGGTGCTCTCCCAAGTGTACTGCTCCTTTAAAGCTGCTTCTTTCTCGTGGTTAATAAATAATATCGCGCGGGCTATGGTCGCGCACGGCCTTTGAGGTTAACCTGCTGCAACGAGCGCGCGAGCATATATACACGACGCGAGCAGCGGTGGCACACTTTATTTATTAATGCTCTCGTGCGTGGTCGCGCGCTGTATTTTTCCCCGGTGGCAGCAGCGGCTGCTACTACTGCAGTCCGCCTGTGTATCACGTTGCTTCTGCTTGTGTGTGTTTATTTTTTCGTCGACGTCGCGTCGTCGTCGTTGCTGTGCCTCTATGCGCAACCCTTTTGACAAACGAGAGTAGACTACAGTCCTTGCACTCGTATGTGTATAGATATAGATAGGTTGCGGACTCTCGGGAAAATTCGTTGGCTACGCGCAAAGCGTGTCGGGTGTTAAAATACACCGCTGAATAATTGTTGCGCAAATTAAATTTAAATTTGAAGGGAAAATCAATAGAGCCGAGGGGTCCAAACGAGGCTTCGCATTTTAAATGCATTAGCGGCTATTTAAAAAGACACCGGCGTGGCCGAAAGCGCCCGTAGTGCGAATGAATCGATGCTCATTGATGAATTGTGCTGTATATACGTGCTGCTGCTGTGAAAATACTATAAGGTACTATGTTTCGTCATATTTCCAGCGGGGCTCCTATTACCATGCTAAAACCGGTATTTTATATAACTGAAAAATAACTCATATAATATTCATTGCGGAGTTGCGCAACACTGACCCCGCGCTGAATAATAGCAGACACTAATTGTTTTTATGTGAGCGCGTGAGCGGTTCCGCGCAACGTTTTCATTCATTGAATTATTCGAATCGATCCTGTAGCCCAATCGACTATCGCCATTAAGCGCTATTTATACTTACTCCATTACCGTCAAAACTGTACAGAGCACAAGAGGGAGATAGAGAGAACGCGAGAGCAAATTATTCAGCCGCTGTCATAACTCGATGATTTCTCTCTCCCTCGTCGCGCACATCCGTGATCAATGTCCGGCTCGAAATTTGAAGCCGATACGCGTGGCAGCAGCAGCAACGTCGCAGTAACGCGCCGGCAGCTCCGGTTTTATGTGACACGCGCGCGTGTGTACGTATGTACGTAACATCGGAAGAGGCCCCGGAAGTGCAATAAAAATTCTCGCTCCTCGAAATGCATGCGAAAACAGCAGACGAGCGTATATAGATATGTATATACCTATAGACACACACTAGCAGCGTGTAGATGCGCTCACAAGGGTCGTCGTCTCGACATTTTTAAAGGCCGGGGAATTTTCGAGCAGACGATGTTGCCTCTCCGCGAGTGTATATATATTCGCTTCTGTGTCTGTTTACGTCAAGGCAGGTTGTTGTAAATGCCGGCCGGGAGAGGGAGAGGGCGAACACATGTTTCTTCAAGTGACGTTTCACGCAGCGTTTAAAGTCGTCCTAGCAAAAAAGGTCGCGTAAAATGCTCTCGCCCTCGGCTCCCGTCAAGCGGAAAATTTTGGTTTTTCGAGAACTTTTTCTCTATTCATCCCCTCGGTCTTTTCCACGCTATTATTCGCGCACACGTTTATATATCCGCTGCGGACAAATTGTCGCAATTCCGTTGAGATTTCTAACCTATAAAATTTGTTTAGCAAGCGTAAAGCTTTGAATATTATTTTATGAAAAGTAAAATACGAGGTAGGGGAAGGTGGGACGATATGAGTTTTGGCGATATTTAAAAATGAGAAACTATTTTTAGCTGCAAATTTTTTTGGTTATGGTTGAAGTTGTAACAAATGTATTGGAAGTGGTAAAAACTAAAACAGTCGAGTATAAATAATTTAAAAAAATAAAGTACCCATAGTGCCCCACTTAAAATCTTTTTTCAATATGGTCGACTGACTCCATTTGATTTACACGGGAAACCACAACGCCCCACCTCCAAACTGCATGGGGTGATAATGATCGCTTTCTTCAGATTAATACATTTCAATATATTTGCATTAATATAAATAATGAAGTGTACTTATTTGTAGATAGAGAATCAATGAATACTTTAAACGTGTTATCGTTTTTCTCAGAGTTTGATTAATATTTTTAATAGTGAAAATATCCATATCGCCCCATGAAATACCCATAACGCATGGGTCTGAAGTTTGCAACGAAATAAAAAAAATTTATTTTGTTTCAAAGTTAATACGCTTATCGATTGATATTAATTTTCAGTTTAGATCTAGCGTTTTATTGTTTAAAATAACTTTAGAACCAAAGTTTACATAAAGTTTCCATTGTTTCATAATTTTAATTGATCTTAAAAATTATTTCGTTACACTCCAACGATGCAAACTTCAAGCTCATCATAACGCCCCACCTTCCCCTAAAACTGTTCTTTTCGGTAAAATTGGTTTTCGTTGTCTTAGTTTCCCTTGCTAACCTCGTCGTTTGGCACGTTCAAATGTAAAATCTGTCTTTTATTATTGTTTTTTTTTAATACACTTATAAAAAATAAACAACAATTTTAGAAACGACAGTAAAAATAAGTGAGTGTATTATCTCGTTTTGCAAAAATGTATTATTGGTATATAAATCTTTTGATATAAATAGAAAATAGGATTGGCTTACAGAAGAAAATCAAAAGTTATAGCATGCGATAAAATAAAAGTATAACAGGTATGGTATAGTTCTTGTGAAAAACTGATTCTTTTATATATGAAACTGGTTTTATTATCTAAAACCTTTTAAGAAAAATATTATAAAAGTGTAATGTAATTTTTTTTCAGATATATTTTAATCGTACATCGTATTAAAATAATTTAATATTGCTATTAATATGATCAATGTGTTTGACGACAGCAGAATAAATCATGCATATTCATACAGAATTTTTTGTACTTATACCGACGATACATATCTTATTCTATAAAAATTACTATTTTGACGTGCACTTATAAGTCAAACTGTCATTCGATCAAGTTGATCATTTATGCTTCTATACACCGAGGCTCAAAGAAATCAGCTGCTGAAAACTTGGTTAAATCTTATCTGAGACTCTTATCTATCAAATATATCTCCAGTACACACACGCGAGCGCGCGAAGTTCGTTGAATAACAACTCAGGTGTATACATATTATATACAGTGGTACCTGATACATACTTAATACCTCATCGCACATTCGCAGCCCTTCTCTTATCTCCTCATTCTCCTTTTCGCGACTTATCTGAGACGCGCACGCGTTCGGGCGCCATTCGCACGGAAGAGATACAAGCTTATCGATCGGTCGATTAGACGACGCAGAGGCGGGACGTTGGGGTTTTGCAGCCGGAGCTCCTCGAAATCGCATTATCCGCGGCGGCGTTTGACGAATTCGAGAATCCGAGGAATTTCTTCGAGGAGTGGGCATCACCTGCTGCTCACCGATTTTCCTCAAGCAGCAGCAGCATCAGCATCGCGCGTTAGACTCACGCATAGGTATATATACGCGTATATACACGCACGCAGACGCCCACGTAGGCATCAGGTGCGCTTGTTTGACTTGCGAAATGCGAGCACAGTCTCGTCTTCGCATACGTGTACGCGAGAACAAGAGAAACGAGAGGATGGTTAATTGGAAATAAATTGTGCTCGCGCAGCAGCTAGCGCTACCTGTTTTGTCCTGTAAATTATTGTTATTTTCGCGCCTCGCTGAGTTGTTCGCGAGTCTATAATTGTCTGTTTAGAGCTGTCGAATGAACTCGCGCTCATGCCTAGTACGCCTGTGTAGTAATTGCATTCAAATTTAGGTGTTTATAAAGTATTTGAATTAATTGTTTATCCAATAATTAGATAAAATGTATCTTTTCTGATCAACGATGCAAATATATGCTTAATAAATAATATAGTATAGATGGTGTAAATTAATACAAACTTTAAATTAAGCACATATCGATGCAGATTTTAAACAACATTTTTTGTTATGTATAATATTTACAGTTTCTGCAGTATTAAGTAAGTATAAACCTTTCTGAAATATCTTAAAATGCAAAGAATTATAAATATTTTTATGAATTACGTAGGTACTCTTTATTCATCTAATCTCTAAAATTTATTATTAAAATTTACCATTTTAGGGATTCGTAACATATAAAGTATGAACATTGTTAGAAAATGCTATTGAAAAATGTTAGTTTAATTTTTAATAATGAAAATTTATCTGCTGTACCTTTGTTATACTATTTGACAAATATTATCAAGGGTTACAAGTTATTAGTTGTCATGATTATTATTTGAAGTAGACAAAATTTAACCTTTATTTTGACGCCATTTTTCATAAGAAATAAAAGCATAAATTCAATTCCTTAGGGAAAATGTTAAAAATACCAGTGGGTTTTATTTATTAAGAATGTATAATTTAATTACTATACTAATACAGTTAAAATGAACCAGTACAAGCAAAAAGATAACAAACAAATAAATCGTACAGGAAGCATTTGAAATGATTAAAAATTAAAATTTCTTTCTTTGCTAACAATAGATTAAATCGCTCAGGATATGTCTTGTAAATTATATAAGTAAAAATTGTTATAAAACTACTTTATATACATTGATTTCACCCATTTTCATTATAGGTTTCATGTTTGGTATGATTCGAATGCAAAGAAATTATTTTTCAGAAATAAATAAAGTTTCTAGAAATCTGAAAAGTGGAACGAGGCAAAATTTAAATAATTAACAATGTTACAATCGGCACTATATTTTATATACATATTTTATATACATACATGCACCCACAAGCTCGCGCATGTACGTGTGCTCACGCATACACTTATTCTTAGAAATTCTGAACTCTACAATCTCATTTTCGAGACATTTTTACACGAAAAATGTTTTTGTACAATCCTCAGATATACTCTTGGATATAAACAAATTTTTTAATTTTTTAAAAAATTGGATATGAGAGAGTAAAATTTTTATGTTTTGCCATTAAGAGGGCAAGCCTGGGTTACAGTCTAAAAAAATAGAAATTAGTATAATTAGTCAGATATGATTATTTTCTCAAATTTATATAAAAAACAATTTTATACCTAAAAAATATACATAAACCACATTTTAGCACCTCCCTGGCTCCTATATTTTGATTTATAATATAACCACTGTATTGAAGTATCAATTTTTGTATATCCCCTCAGGGCAGGTATTAGCACTGCTCTGAAACGCTTTGACCAAATGAATAAGAGAGTGGGGAAAATCTTGTTTATACATATTTACACAGAATAAGTGGAGTAGATTTCGAAAATACACACTCAATTAATTTTTATTTATAGAAATATATGAAAAAATTGGAAAAATCATTAAATCATTAAAAAATCATTAAAAAATTATTGAAAGATGGATATTAATGGGTGAATTCAAATTTTTCAAAAATCTGTTCCACTTATTCTGTGTAAATATGTATAAACAAGATTTTTCCCACTCTCATTCATTTGGTCAAAGTGTTCCAGAGCAGTGCTACGTGTCCTGAGGTGATATACAAAAATTGATACTTCAATCCAGTGGTTATATTACAGACTTATAAATCAAAATATAGGAACCAGGTAGGTGTTGAAATGTGGTTTTTTATATATATATTTTTTAGGTATAAAGTTGTTTTTTATATAGATTTAAGAAAATAAATATATCTGACTAATTATTACTAAATTCTATTTTTTTAGAATTTAACCCAGGCTTGCCTCCTTAATTTGACGTAGAAAGTGTAAAACTCTTCTGTTTACAAAATTTTTATTTATTTCCTTTGAAAAATGATTTCATTTTTATTACCAATTACATAAAATTCGTAAACATATATAGTGTCTATATGTATCGGAACATCCCTGGTAGAAATTCATTTATATGAAATAGCCAAGAAGTTAGAAAATGGCTAGTAAAACTGGCTAATTAATCGCTTGGATGAAACGATTTTTTTCCATTATAAGCCTTTTCTTAGATTGACATAACAAAATATTCGTTTTTGATTTACTTACTAATTTTATCTTTGATAAAAGAGCATTAAAGGTCATTGGACGGCTTACCAAAATATAAATAAATAACATTAACTAATAAATCATTTGCTGTACTCATTCTATGAATAATTCAGCAAAACTTTTATTTCTCCATCTGATTCTGTCTCTCTCACTCCTTGTCATAACAGCAAGCCTTCTGCTAGCCATGTTCAGACTAAAGAAAATAATCAGTTTTAATACTTTTAAAATACTCAAGAACAAGCTTGTGCTTGTCTTCGAAAAACTCGGTCTATTTTTCAATCCATTAAATGGCCAAATAATGGGAGAAATTTTATAGCCAGTACTAATAAAAATGTCCATTTATTAGCTATAAAATGGTTTCGATTTCTACCAGGGATCTCAAGTCAGATAAAGATAAAGATAAAATGTCTCTAGTTAATCTAGTTTCTGTCTTAGCAAATATTCACTTATCTTTCTTAGTTTAAGTTGAGGTGAAAAGATAACATGTATTTACTGTTCTGTAAACCTAGGTATAATTAAAATTATTTGCGAATTCTTCTTATCGTTGACCTATTTTCTCAGCGAATGAAAATTTGCAAAAGAAACAGTATGTACGAGAAATTGCAAAAGTAAATGTGCATACTTCATATTCACCTTTGAGTTCTCTATGAGGCAAAATCTAGGTGAAGAAGATCCACTAAACTTTTCGTCTTATCTTTGACAGTTATCTACCACGTCTCTCCACTAAAATTAGAAGTACAGATAAAAAAAATGTCAATACATGCACCGTTTTTTCATACGTGGCAGTTTCTTCCATATAGAAGAAACATCGTTGATAAGATAAAAGTAAATGGAAAAAGATAATAAAATATAAAATATATGTACAGTGCAAACTACAGTCAACCTATTTACATTTTCGGTAACTTCAATTAAGTTATGGCAATTGATCGTAAGAAAAAAGTACATTACTATGCTGTAAATAGTTATTTTTAAGGCTCGTGGAATATTTTGTCATCAGGACGAGGATACAGCAGTGTTTCTATCGTACATGTGCACTGGTGAGCGACAACATAGATTTAGACATGCACATTTATATAACGTAGGTGAAAAGAACGCAATAACATGCTCGCCTAATTAGTGACTATACGTATGATTTTTAGTACGTCAAGATAAGTTAGGAACCGCAAGTAGCAACTAGCAAGTTTTGCACAAACACAATACACGCACGCACATGTATACGTCGCGCTAGCGAATGAACTACACAAATTTGCTTAGTCAACTGTATACGGCGAGCGCTCGCATTAACGCGCTCCTTAATTCTGCTTACATAAACGACTGGTTTTGCAAACTCATTTTACAATAGAATAGCTTTTATATTGCTTTATGCAAGACAGTAAAGTCACAAGTACAGAAATAGTTTTGTTTGTAGAATTTTTATAGTTTATGTCTTTATAGAGGTCAAATATTTTTATTGTCCACTCTTTTCTATTACAACATAAATAATTGTATTATACGCATTGAAGTATATTAATTATATAGAAATATTAATCGCAATCAAGTATTAAGATGACTTAGTATTGCTGAGGAAAAAAGAATAGTCTGAAACTGTTAACAGCGTTGCCGTTCTTAATAAAAGACCTCATTTAATCACACTACATGCAAAAATGCCGTTCGTCACAAAAAGTGCCAGCGCATTTACTGCTACTAGGAAAAAATGAAGTATAAAATCGAGCGTATATATGTCGCGTTATTCTCGGGAGGTTTTTTTCTAACGAGCCGCCACCGCCGCGCACTCGACCCTGTTTCGAGGCAAGGCCACGACCCCTGCACCCCCCCCCTCCCCAACACGCGTTTGCGTACATGCGCATTTCGTTTTGGCATTCGCAGTTAGGAACGCTCACGGACTTTAGGAGCTTATCTGAACGAAAACCCTTCTCTTTTGTTAAGGATAAGACATTCATAAAGTATTTAAAACGAAAGTAGTGAGTATGTCGCGCTGAGTAGAAATGCCAGTTTTAAAAAAGTTTATCTTTTACTTCATATCAACAACAGGTGCGCTAGATTAGCGCACGTGAACTTAGGTGGGCAATTTTAGCTCGAAATATAAACGATTAACTTAATCAGTATGTCGACTTGTATGAATTTAATCAAACGATTCAATAAATTCAATTACAATAAGTTAAAATAAAAAGAAGTAAATTTAATAATACTTATTGAATTTGAAAAATTAATAAAATTATGAACATCGTTTAAATTAATTTATTATGATATATTAAAAATAAAATAAGATCAGATTTTTTTCTAACTTAAATTCGTGATTTGTCCAGGACTGTCATTGAACTATCATTTTTCTAAATTAAAACATAATTATTCTAGTTTGTAACCGAATAAAAAAATGTTATCTTAAAATTACTTTAAAAAAAATATTAATTTTCAGTGTAAAGTTTAAAATCTACTTAAGAAGGTTAAGCCAATGTTTAACGATCCAAACTTTTTAACGTTTCATTATTCTGAACAGCAGTGTTGAGATTATCCCAGCGCGAAATCATAGCACGGGCTGAAGCTCCACCCTTAATCGCTCATTATTAAAATAAACCGGCTGCGGACTGCGGAGATCAACGTCGCGACGTCGTCGGCTGCGGCCGACGGCCGGCGCGACAAAGGGACGCGCACAGGCGTAGCGAGAGCCTCTTGTCGCTGGCGGCGGTATTCACGCACAAATTTAATTAAGCTAAAACTGCTTGATCACTGAAAAAAATTTTGCACTTGTGACGCCTTCATGGTGGTACGAGAGCGCTCCCTACAACGGCAACACTAACCTCCCACTTT
>JAYJLV010000032.1:521734-543974 GCA_036873485.1 Torymus texanus | reverse complement strand
CGATGAATTCTAACCAAAATAAGAAACTTTAATTTAATGTTTCGTTCATTATGAACGTTCAGAATTTCAAATACATGTTGTTTTTGTTTCGGCGATCAATGAGAAAAATTATCGTTAAAAAGTGGGTGAAGTCAAGCCAAAGTTTATCTGTAGTGGGTCAAGCTTACAGTGAAAAAACGAGTATCTAGTCAACTGTAAATGTGATCATTGCAAATTATAACGATTATTAAAAATTACTCTGCAATATCATTATAATTTTTGTAGTGTAATGTTTATAATAATTATTAATAAATGGTGACGATAATTTTTAGCAATGAATTCCAATCACCTATATGTATTTTTATGTATATGTTATACATTTAGACCAAGAATATTCTGAAATAGTTTCACTGCAAAATCCAGATATCGGGAATTTATCAGGTCACCTTAAAATCGTTTAGCCTGAAGAAAATGAACTTAAACAGAAAAACCGGTATTAGTAGAATCCTTCAACCTATAATAGCCTCTTGGAAAAGCGATTATGATAATTTAAAAGTCTATTAGTCTCTGCTTTTAGTGAAATTGTATATCATAAAATGATATTTATAAATGATAAAAAAAAAAATTTCCTTTCTCAAGTTATTGAAAACATATTAGACATTTTTTTAAATTAAAATACACTATTTTTGAAAAATTTGTTATATATCTATAATTCCGTGGACGTAAACGAATTACTTCTTAATGAATTATAAAAATTATATTTTCATTACTTGAATGTATTTTTGATCTACATAATGGTCTATATTATGTTTGGAATTATTTTTCTCTATATAAAATATTGTGTTTGCTAGTATGTAATTCAATTATTTTTCATGGGATTTGGATAATCCATTTTTTTAGTTATAAGTAATTTAATTTTATTAAGAAAAAATCGTTTGTAAGTCTATATATATGCATTATAGAATTAATAAAAAAAAATAGTCCACCATTCGTACTGTAAGAATTGTAAATATAGAATTAGTATTCCAATTGGTTGTAAAATCTACCACTAGATGGAAGTTTTGAGCCTTCTAGTAAAAATTTCTCATCAAGTATATTGTTATAAAATAGATGTATGACTGTGTGTTTGAGATACAATCGGTTGTATTCTTACTGATGAACCCAGCAGTCGATTCGGGATGAAACACACGATTTTCTTATTTAATAATTTTTTTCCAATTTGGTTCGTGGAAGCTTCCATCATATTTATATATTAATTCTATAATAATTGACAATAAATTTCGTGACAATAAATCATCAGATTTTGTGAGGGATATTTTTAACCATTTTAAGACACGAATATTTTTAAATTAATCAAAACGTAAAATGAAGCTCGTTTTTGTAAGTTCCTGTTTATGTTGCATGATTATTCTGGCACTATTAGCTATCGACTTTTTCCGGTCTCCGCTGATACCTATTGTTCGTGACATTTTCAAAAATTGCTCTTTTTTGTGTCTAGGACATAGCGGACAAAATTGTAAAACCGAAGCTCACTTTTTGTCTAGAAAAATTCTAAAGTTTTAGCCAAATTGATATGAAAGGGTCCATCGCCATGTCTGTGTTAATTAGTATAAAATCTATATATAACATTAAATAAAATATACGTAATTAAAAATTCAACCCAAAGTTTTTATGAAAAAAAGCATTCATGAAACATTTCCGCGTTTCATTCCATACCGCATACAATAAGATTCGAAATGAAAGGGGGACAGCAAGTGTGAACCACCTCGTTATATAAGGCGAAAAAATCTACAACAGAAAAAAAAAAAAAATACGAATCTCGCTCACGCGCGAACGAGCTTCGAGAATTTTTCCAACCTGGCGGGTACAATGAGCGCGAAAATGCACGATATAAATGATCCTCGTCCCGGTGCTGGCGCTTGCACTGCCGCTTTCGATGTCATTTTTCGTCCGTGCGGGGCAAGTCGCGAAACATTAATATCCAGCGTCGGCGGCGCAGCAGGCACAGCCTGGAAAAGGATTCGTGGAATTACGCTATATATATATACGCCTGCGAGAAATTCGCTATACGGCCGTATACGCCGTTGATTCATCGTCCTCGTTATTTTTCATGCTGCGCCGGGCGCGTACGAAGGTGGTGGAAACTTAGTGTTTATTAATTTTACAAGCCTCGGAAGCCTATTCACGCGATTACCCAAAAAATATTATGAGTTTATTATTTTTTAAGAATATAGCTTGGTTATTTCTTTTTTCTTATATATCACATTGTTGGTGGCAGTTTAGCTGTGTGTACAATTCTATATAGATTTATTCGTCAAGATAATGTGAAATAATCGTCGGTTGGTTTTGTCCTGCCGATGTGTCCAGGATTTACAAGGTTTTGTGAGAAACGTTATAATGGAAAATTAAATTACCACATAGTGATGTATAGTATGAATTATGAATGATAAAATATTACTTAAACTGTAAAATACGTGTAAACATAAAACATAAGAACGCAAATATCGTTAACGTATAATATAAAGGATATACATTGATTGTTTCTCCAATAATCACTCAATATTGGTAATTATATTCATTGTGTTCTACTTCAGTGATCATTAACTAAACCATTAACTAACGTTAAATTCTATTTTCTAAATAAAAAACTTCATTGCGTTAGGTTGCTTAAAACTTTGCCAGTTGCTACATCATTTTCTTAATCGAAATTCTATTGTCGTTAGTTTGTGCGGTATCATTGCTGATTTTTCGTATATTCATGATGATTCGTTTTATTTGTAAACTACATAACAGTATTGCGTATTTCCTATTTCTTTTCCCCTTTTTCCATTTCATATAATTAGTTTTCTTTTTCTATTTGTTTATGCATATACCGAGAGAGAAGACTTTTCAAATAAAAAGTTTCAAGTCAAGAAGAGAATATACGTACAAAAAGAGAACGTCAAAGATAAGTATAACGGCCACTACCCGAGGGAAATCCGATTAAAATAGCTTTGACGTCGATATAATGGAGCAGCGCCAATGCAGCAGGAGTCGAGGATGATACAGAATACGATGCAGCTGGCGACTTAACAGAACAGCTTTTGGCGTGGCAGAAGTTCCCAAAGAGACTGATAAGACATGTGCCGCTGTAATGCAGTTCTTTTATGATAAAACTGAAAACGGCCTCGCTCGCGGGCAAGACAAACGGCCTCATAAGAGTCATAAAAGAATAAAGCAACCCAGCTTGCAGCCGAAATGAGGTGAAACGTGATGGGCAGAAATTCACATTGCAAACTATTGTAAATCAATTTAACTTCTTGTGGGTACCCTTTAAAATTATAAAGAGATTTATTGTTGTCATATTATACTTTCTTTAAGCTATACCAAATATACTTTTGTTAAAATAATCTTTTATGATTAAATATTCAACTGTATACTCACCATGTCTTTAGAAAAAAATAAGTTTTATTTTTGTTAGCATCAACACTCAATTTCTACTTATATGTAACACACGGCTAGTACTACTAATAGAGAGACCAAAACTGAGTGTAATGTCACTAAATTTTACCAACTCGGTAACACAATTATTTATTTCAGAATATTTGAAGAAGTAGGAATTGTTAAAAACTAATAATTGTATAAACTTCTAGAAAAGAGATGAGAAGAAGAAAAAAAACTTTTAACATTGTGTTTGTTGCGTCAATAATAACTAAAGCTTAAAATAAATAGATTTAACTCATTTAATAATTATTAAACTAATATTTGATACTAAGCTTTAATATATGGTATAATATCTTAAGGTCCCAAAAGGTAAAGAATCATTATTCGTAAAACGTCAAAGTTTACATTGCGTCATCTCGAACCGTCGAAAGATCCTAAGGGTGCACGCTTGAGCAGGCAGAAAGAAGAGAGAAGGAAAGGGAAACGTATAAAGAAAGAAAGGAAGAAAGAACGTGGGCGAGCAGAGCGAGAGTCGGCGAGAAGCAAAAACAGGGACTCGGCCGGGCTGAAAAGTTTGTCCATCTGACTTTCGTGTCTTCGCGCTCGGGCTTTAAGGCCCCGGCGAAGGCTTATTTAGGAGCTTTGACTCGAAAGCTTCTCTGCCGCCGCTACTACTCCCCCGCGAGCGCGAGTTTCGCGGCAAGTCCGTTTCTCTTGCTCTTTTAAATTAAATCCCGACGCCCCGCTTTCGCCTTCTCAGCTCCTCTCTCTCTCTCTCTCTTTCTCTCTCTCTCTTTTACTCTTAGACCCACGTTCCCATTTCTCTCTCTCTCTCTTGCTCACCACTTTTTCTCCCTACTACCTCCCTTCAGCTTCCTTATCTGGTCTCGTTCTCTCCCCCTCCACCCTCTTCCTGGCATTCCGCTTTTTTCGTTATCGCCACCGTGTCTCTCTTACGGCTTCCATTGCTCTTACCCGCTTTATTTCTCCTCTTTTTCTCTCTTTTTCTCTTTTGCTTTCCTCCCGTGCGTAAGACTACGGTGGGGCATAAATCCTCGTCGACTGCTCTTTCGAGCTCTCGAAGGTAGCTCTTGTGCGCGACCGCGAAGATAGAGAGAGAGAGAGAGAGAGAGAGAGAGAGAGAGAGAGAGAGAGAGAAACATGACTGGCAACTGCAGGCCTAAGCGATCGTATTCTTCTTCGGGGGTAAGAGGGTAGAAAGAGATCGAACATCGGGTGCTAGCTTATTAATGATTCACCATTCATTTGATCTGCAAATAACATGTTGAATCATTTAGTTCATGTTTATTTCATTGTAGTTTTGGGGTTATTTAGAGTTAATTATCATACGAATAGTATCGAGTAATGTGATAATAATAAACTCGCAATATTCAGGATTAACGTATAACAAACAGCATGTTTTTCCAGTTTTATTTAAAACACATTAAAATATGAGTTCATTAATAATTAAATATTATTATGTAAAACTCAAAATAAAATTCATATAAATACATTTCAAATTTGTTTCATCAAAATTATCATATATGCAATTTCTGTAATAGTTTTAACTTTTAATTTGTCGTTCACGGACATTACATAGTGCTGTTGAACCATTTGGCAAAAATCAATTTGTATACAGTTAAAAAGCAGAACACGAGTACTGAATTATTTTCGAAGTATCGCATTTCCAAAGTGTTTAATATACAACAAGTATTAATCTACAACAAGTTTATATTTTGTCTTCTAATTAACTTTGCCTAATACATAAATATTTGATGTTAAATTTCATTAAAAAACATTTAATAAGCTATATAAATAACTTTTAATTGAATGTAATATTCACTAAAATATTGATATTATCAAAATTTAATATATTCAGATAATATAATGAATTTATTAGAATTATACTGTAGCGAATCATGTTATTAACAGGCTTTATTAGGCAATACATGTATTGATTTGTTATGTTTGAAATTATGAACATTTCAAAAGTCAAATAATTCCCACGTATACATACGTAGAAGTATTAAAATGTATACTCTTTCATAGCATTTATTTAGTTTTTAATGACGTTATTATATCATGAAGGTTTATCCATAAATATGTTTTTGCAATAGAATCAATATTCAATTGAGAAAATAAAAAATTTAAACTGATTTTCGTTTTAATAACACTAACTTATCAAAAAAACAACAATATTCATAATCATATATGATTATTGCTGTTTTGTTATTATTTCACACATTATAATGTGTGAAATAATTTAATTTATTTTAAGTAATTCGCCCTTAGACATGTCTGACCTAACCATAGATCTACTACTAACATAATGAATTTTGTAATTTTCTTAAACTTTATAGAGTGAACGTGGTGTACTATTAGAATAAATTATCTAAAATATGATGTGACTTATAGTTTAATGTTGCGGCATTATTATTCTATTCAATTACTCGTATTGTTTGAATCGCAGTCGTAGAGAAACGTTTACGCTCTTGCTACGTTCGTGTCGAAAATACCATGACTTGGCACCCTTGTTGTACAAACAACTATTCTCATTAAATCTTTTGTTTTTTATGTATAACAATAGTTTTAGTTTTTAAATTTGTATTGAATTGATTCTAGTTTTAGATAAAAAATAATGCTGTTCAATAAAATCTAAAACTCCTTAATTTGTCTATATTGATAAATTGTTTGATCTTGAAAATATTATTTAACTGCTTTAACACGCTCGATAGCTCCCGTAATATCCTTCCTCATATACTCTTTCAATCCTCTCCGTGCCCCTACTCTAGCCTTAATCGCCTCTTGATTCTCGTCTCTCGCGCCCCATCGACGCCTCGGCCGAATCTCTCGGCCTTCTTCTACCCCAACTTCTCATCCAATATTGACGCACGCGAGCAGTGGTACCAGCGCGACGTAATCCGACAAACGAGATTTCCTCACTACGAAGAAATAAGATCGCCACGCGACTCCATCGCTGGCAGCTGCTGATCCCTGCACGCGCACGTACGAGCTCGTTCATCGCGCGCGGGTAAACACATTCTGGTAGCCAGCGTGTGTATATACGAGAGGAGGGTGAACGAAGGGGGATAGAGGCGCGGCGAGAGAGGCAATAAGTCGTTCGGCGCGAGATCAGAGCCCCCCCGTCAGCCTTTTCCTGGAGCGTAATACCTGTATTTAGCGGCCGTGCGACAATTTATTACGCCATGGGGTTGGCTCAGGCTGCAGCGCCTCTGTGTAGGTATGTAGGTGCTCTCGATGCACGCGGAGAATGCGTTGAGAATGTGCGCTCGCTCGCACGAGGTCCGATAAATTATACGGACGGATGGGTGCGCGCGAGATGTGGGAGGGAGGTGGGCGAACCCGGGAATTAGACGAACGCGAGTTCCTGGCCTGAAGGATGCGCTTTTAAGATGCATGGCTGGCAGAGGTGGTAGGGCCTGACGGACATGGCGGTATAGCCTCATGGAGGTCGTTAATAAATTATTGCTCAGTTGGATTATTTCTAGTTGAGGAAACGTGGCTTCTGATTCCAATATATTCTGCTACGATAAATATTGCGTTCTTTCGGTCAACTATTTCATTTTCTATAAAGATTTGTTAATTCTTATAATATACGAGGAACAGAAAATATCAGACATCCAAAGAAAATTAAGGAATTTACTTTTGCAAAATATCGTTCGTTATCGTATACTGAAATAATAATTGATGAAATTCGAAATAAATTACAATAAGTTTTTGCACCTCTTCATTGCATCATTTGTTCAACTTGGTCCGCCGTTATTGAAAAAAATTTCTTTTTATTATTTTATATAATTTTATTATATGGTATAAAAAGGCAAATGAAATGTAGTCATTATGCTGCCGCATTATATTCGATAAGTATAAATCCAGCAACAATGATAAATATTTTTATTGATACTAATTATCGGATACGAATGTAATTTCTATATTGCCAACATTACAATTTTAATTATTTTTTTAAAAGAATAACTAATTTAATGGAATTCATTCATTTAACTATTATTGTCTTATAATCTTTTTTAATGATTCAAGCCAGTTCACGTAAAAACCAAATGACAAAATTTTTTTAAAAAATATGATCGGAATAAAAAAAATTTTTTCTATAGGACGTAAAATTTATTTAAAGAAAGTGAGGATAACGAGTCGTTCTTTATTAAATTATTTATTTTTTGGAAAAATTAAATACGTTTTATCGGCAATGAAGGAACTCCGTGAGAATCCGGCATCCTCTTAACATATATTTCCAACTTACTTCATTGCTGGAAAGTGCAATGAAAACTTGATAATTCCACTTGGAAACTCAGTCACGTTTCTCGGATTTATCATAGCGCCACCTTATAAATAATACCGACGGAATCTGCAAGTCAACGCGGTGAGAGTAGAAAACACACGGAATCACTAGCTGAAAACCAATTGCGCGGGGCGTCAGTGAGTATGAGTTAGCGGATCGGCTGTAAAACTTTATATTAAACCATCAATTTCTTATTTTTATCGTCGCGACGGACGTAACAGGGCCACAGCACAGACGGTGTGTCGCTCGGCCTATCTCTCATCTCTATAGCGCCTTCCACATATACATAAAGGTGGCGAAGTCTTCTTATATATCTCTCTCTTGATCGTAGTTTGCCGAGCACGTGAGAGAGCTCAAGCTCCTCTTTCCGTTCTCTCTTTCCGTCGCTTCTTCTCCATCCCGTGTATATACTTGGATGCAACCGCGACATCGCCTCTCCGCAGACCGTAAAACATCGGAGCCGGGGGTGCGCCCAACCAGGCGTTTATTGCCTTTGATTTCGTTTGCCACGAGAGATAAGTTTGCAATTCAAACATCTGCGCGCTCCGCTTTAATGTATCTTGCTACCAACACACACGTATGCTTACCTTCGAGATAATATATATATATATATATTATAAAGTTCCTCATAGTCAGGCAGGCGCGTCGTTCTGTAAACAGATTGTTCCGCGTAGATGGAGGAGTATTATGCGGCATAACGGGCATTTTCCCGCGGAAACTTCATAAGCGCACGGCGCGCGGCGTGTGTGTATATATACGCGCGGATAACGAGTTATTGAGCGATCGACGCGTCGTTGTTTATACCTGCGACGTCGAAGACGAGGATAGCCTCGGATTTTCATTGGGAAACAATTTCGTCGAGCGATAGGCAACAATCTCACGGGGAAGACAGAGGGTGAGAGTGAATTAGTCGAGAGTCCGTAGCTATTCAGCGACTAATATACTGGGGAAGTGAGACGAGGGCGGGGCGGGCGACTCGGTTTGTAGGCTCAAGGTTCGCTTGGCTTATAGCGCGCGCTCACTGCCGACACGAGCGGCGCTCGATGACGCTCGAGGGTTACCTTTATCGAGTGGACGCCGCACGGCGCAGGCGAGCGGTTGTGCTTGCATGCTCTACTTGTCTTGAAATGTCACTTTTTGCATATAGCTGCACTTCGACAGCGTTGATAAATTCACGTTTCAAGCAGAACGAATTTTAGATTTTTATATGTTAGCTGGTACTCTGACCATTTAATTTTTTTAAAACTTTAAGTGAATTAAAAAAATTGGCGAAGTTTGTAATAGCCATTAAATAAAGTAGCAAAAGTTTGTGAAGAAGTTAAGGGGGAAATTGATTTTTAGATATTTGTAACGAGGCAATATGTATCGCTTTTATAAAAGCTGATGATGTCATACCTATAGGTAAACGATGTAAATAAGAGATATTGTTGGTGACGCTATTGTTTCAAGCAATGTTAGTTGTAAAAATTTTAAAATACTTTTAGTACTTGTCATTATTTTTATAAAATTTATATTTTACATGACAATGAGCGTGCGTTCATTGCTTCCATGATATTATTTTTTTTTTCTTATCCATGTGATCCTATAATGGGAAGTATATTAATTGTAAAAAATAAATTATTAAAATATGTATGAACCCTATTATATGTAATTTGATAAGTTGATAAAATCTTGTTATTTTCCAGCGAAACCCTGTATCGCTTTACCATGATTAGAAGTGCATTTAAGCATCATCATGTTATATAAGCTAATGCTTATTTTAATATATCTTTTAGTGCATAGATCATGGAATAATGTTTGAACAATCCTATTAGCATGTTCAAAGATGTCTCCAGTATTTGATCATTCAAATAAAACCACGTATTCCTTATCGATCAATGTGACAGTTCTTTATATACCTACTAACTTGAATTCAAACAATTTACAATAAAAAAAAAACACCTGGTATCAATTTTCATAAGAAATGCGTAAATAAAACTTTCTCAAATTAAAAATAATGTGTTTTAAACAAGTAATTCTTTTTACACATTCATAAGTCTTATTAATCCTGTTTATACACGAATGCATAATTAATTGCAAACACATTAAAATACAGCATAATCGATACATAAATAACAGCGACTCATATACGGAGAGAAATTTATTTGTAAACCTTACTTTTTTTATAAGAAAATTTATTATTTTTATAGTAGCGTGGGAGACACTCGACATGGGGGATTTTTACTGTTATAAATAGTAATTTTAAAATTATATTAGAAAATTTTAGTTTTTAAATATTAATTTTTATCATTTTTATAGTAAATTTTACTATTTGAAATAGTACTTTTTCTGATTGCTGCAAAAATAATAAAAAGTACTATTTCAAACAGTAAAATTTGCTGTAAAACTATGGAAAATTAATATTTAAAAAGTAAAATTACTATTTAAAACAGTACAAATCCCTCATGTCGAGTGCGTCCCAGCGCTACTACAAAAATAGTAAATTTTCTTATAAAAAAAGTAAAGTTTACATATAAATTTTTCTCTGTGTAAGTATATGTACACAATTACACGAAGAGTCAACTCGAATCACGTTCCTCGGCTTGAGGCGCGCGCGCACGCGATATTGATTACCCGCGCATGTCAATGAAAAGGTAATACATTTTTTCCCGTGACCGCTGTTGACTTTCACAAATTGCTAATTTGGCAACGTTTTTTAAAAGTTCTTATCCCTTTCGGACTCATACCCTCTCTTTTCTTCGATGTTTCTCTCTCTCTCTCTCTCTCTCTCTTTATCTGATGTGCGTGCGGCCACGTGTAGTTATACGCGACCGACAGGTGTGTTCATATCCCTTCTTTGGGCTGCACGTCGCCGTCTAAGTGGACGTGGAGTTTACAGGGTCCTCATATGCGCACGCTCGGCACCTGAAGAGGCGATGATGACGACAACGACGGTGCACGAGATCTCCTTCGGCGGCGCGCATGTGCGTTTGTAAGCGTATATATACACATGCGCATTACTGTTGCTTTGACTCGAGCCTGTGATGCTATCTAACGTGTGACGACTCATCTCTCTTTTTTTTCCGTCGCTCTGTAATTTTGAGCTTTCACGCTCGTGCTCTCTTACGGAAGTGCCCGAAAAAGTTCGTACCCGAACGAATGTCATGTGGCCGTGCGCACACGAATTTCGACGAGCGAGGTGAGTACGTGGCCGCGTCGCTGAATGCGTCGTTAGAGAGTACGGAGGATGCGCTAAATGCAATCGCTGGAAAGCATTTTTTCGATTTTAATGTGGCTTTCCGTGTTACGTGAAAAATTTTAGCTCTCGGTAATGCATTGCTACATTAAATTCGAGGTCGGGGCATAAAGAAATTCTTTTTCTAAAAATAGCCAAATAATCTTTCTTTTTTTTATGAGATCCGCATCCCAAATTTGATGTTCTTTATCTATATTTATACCACTCTAACCTCAAAATCACAACTTTGGTATGATTTTTCGGCGCTCGTGGTATAAAATGCTGTTCGAAACTAGAGTGAAATAATCGACTTCCCCACCAGTGTCGAAAAGTACTATTTTAGAGTAACTTCTTTACGAGATACATTTTGAATCATTAAAAAAAGATAGTTTGCATATTTCAAATGTGATTGATTCAGTTAGGAAAAGTTGCTCATAAATATAATATAATAGAACTAAGAATAAGAAATTTGCATTTAACTACTTATTTATTTATTTTTATTTATTTATTCCAGAGTAAAAAGTACATGAAAATTACAAAATTAAAATTTACATTACGTTTACATTACAATAACAGTAATCCAGCAGTGGAAAAAATTTCCTGTTCGCTGGTCTGGTGGACTTAATATTAACTTAATGGCTAACTTAACTTACTTAATAATTATTGACAACTTGTAACTAAATTCATAAGTTTATATTGTTCTAGTTGAATGTTTAACAATAAAATATACGAAATGGTAGTAATAGCAAAATGTATACATTTGGATTTATTTAATATTTACTTATTCTTTTAAAGTTCTTAAAAAAAGCAATCTATAAATTAGTTTTTGATGTAAATATTGGCAGGATGAAAATTCGGCGTGGGCATTTGAATATGTAACAATTTCAAGTTAAAATACATCCTTCAAAGATATCGATGTCAACAATATATTCGCATGAAATGCTAAAATGAATTGTCGCGTTTATATATAATTTCCAGCAATTCATTGTCCCTTTAAATTTATGATTTGTATTGCATAACCTTTATAACCATAAACAAATTTTAAAAATGCATTTGACATATCATAAAATATTTTAACGTCAAATAATTTTCTCATATTTCAACTCAAAATTTTTGTATAATAATCAAAACTGCCGAAAATTCTTAAAGCCTAATTCACTGTAGATCTATTTAATAAACAGTTTCAGTGTAATGCAGCTCTTATTTCTTTGTTATGAGTTACTCTAGTGGAAATTACGTTAATTGTAAGTCAAATAGCTAGTTTTTTTTTTAATGAGTCCGTCATTTCTTTAAATGCTCTTTCACTTAAGATCAAATTCCCAAGTAAACTGAGTGCAAATATATGTTGTGATTATTGTTACTTTACTGTTAATCCATTAGATTAGATGAGCGAAAAGCGTTTCTCACCAAATATTTATTAAAAGTTATCGCGTGCGTTATGCTATAACTATAAAAATTGTGTTATCATTGATTAGAAGATGTCGTGGAGCTGACAGTATATATGTATGTTCCCGTACACTGATAGAAAGGATTCTTTGAGCCGAAGCCCTGTGACTTAACAGTTAAGGAATGAAACTAAAATTATTAAAAAAAGAATGATATTGCTAGTAAACAAGTCAAATTCCATTAAGTATTAATATTTAGAGTATTTCTACAAATAATTATAGTATTTGCAATACTTTTTTACTAATTTTAGTTTCATTCCTTAACTGTTAAGTCACAGGGCTTTGGCTCAAAGAATCCTTTCTATCAGTATAGGTATTCAGGCGCTCGCGCATATCCTCGGTATGTAGACGTCGAATACCAGCGTGCAAAAAGCTATGTCACATATCAGGTAAGCCTCATCAATGCATAGCTCCGTGATCCACGTCGTTGCAGGGAAACGTAGCAGTCGAAGTTATTGCGAAACTATGTCATGCGCGTGTTCCGAGTTAGCGCTGTCGTATCCCAGTTTCTTGATACACAATGCATTAATTGTGCTTAGGAACAGTGCAATATTGCACTTACTGCTGCCGCTTAATTTGCATCCGCTGATGTGTATATTGCTATCCGCTCATACGATAGTCCAATTCATTTCTGAGGTGAGATGGAAGTCGGTGCAATTTTATTGAAATATTCTCCTTCACGCTGACCAGCCATCTGTCAGCAAAAAACTCTCACAAGATTGTTTCCATTTTCAGTTAGAATTGTTTGTTATATTTTCAAACTTCAGTCTCTATTCTATAAATAAATAACTGAAAGGACGTCCATTTAGACAAATTAGTGAAAAAAAATCTATATGAGAAAAATCTAACTATTCTGTTTAAACAGCTGATTAAAGATTAGAATGCAAGGTCTATTTGACTTAGAATAATATACGTACGAATAGCATTCAAAAAAAGTACAATCTTGTTTATATTTTCATAAAGTAGGATTCACATTATACATTTTAATACATTAAAATAGCTTTAAAACATATAATGTTCCTACTTTTTTCGAGAAAGAGTTTCTTCATTTTGAAAAGGCTGTGTGTACGAATACTACTTTTGAAAAAGGGGAGATTTAGTTTCTTTTCATCAATAAACTTTTAACTTTTTAAAAGCAGTGAAAACTATATTTTAAATATAATGTTATTTCCACTACAAACAAAAGTTAGTTTTACTTATTTTAAAATGCTATTTGTCATGGAGATTTTCGTCGACGTTTAGACAACGTAGAGGACGAGGGACCGCAACTCAGCAAAAGAACAACTAGCTCGTGATGCACTCGTCATGGCATCGCAAAGTTAACTCACTGTGAGAGCACAAGACTATACAAACTGTGGGTTTCCGTCCCGCTTGTCGCATACTTTTTAGCGCTTTATTTTTTATTTATGACACAAGTATTATTTATATTTTATTTTAAAATTTTCCGAAATCAGTTTATTTTTAGCTAATGCAAAACAGACAGGATTCACTTCAAATTTTTTCTGTGTACTAATTCTTTAGTGAAAATTCATCTATTGATGCAGTGGAATAAAATTTTTACTGCGATTTACGGAAATATTTTCACTTGTTAGCACGAATGAGTGCCTTTTTACTTATTTATTTTTAGAGAGTACTTCTCTGATTTGTTCGTGTTTTTGTTTTGTGCTCTGGATTTCTTCTTTATGCATGACGCGAATTCTCTTTTCTTTCTAAACAACGGTAGATTTTTTTTTCCATCCCTGTATACTGCACTGAGAGAAATAGTCTAGCAAAATTTATTATAAGTGTAACAAAAATTACTATAATATATATCAGCGCGGAGACATACTTGTATTACACAAATTTTTATTATAATAATAGAAATAATTAATATAATTCAGAATAATTTTTCTAACAGTTATTTATAAAAATTATTATGAATGTGATAAATAATTATTATATAACATAGTAAAAATTTTACTCAAGTAAATATTCGAAACATATTCTATTTATTTTTATTTTAGTACAAAATAAATTTTATTTTGTAACGTAGTTCAAATTACTATAAACATAGTAAAAAAATGCAGTTTTAAAAATCGCCATTTGGTCATAAGAAATTTTTCTATCCAACATAATAAAAATTGCCATGACATTTAGTACTTTCTGCGCACGTCAAGGCGCACACGTGTCTACGTGAGGTTATGGTTCGCCCGCATTTTCAGTTAGTCTCGCTTTTAAGTAAATAAAACATCGAAAATCTTCATTCAATTATTTTATTTTTTTATATTATGTAAATGAATTACAAGTTATTGTGAGTATTATTATAGTTATTCTCTCGTAATCGGCGGTAGCAAATATATCAGTTCCAAAATTTTGTGCTCAAGCGTCTCATGTGGGTAAGTGGTTAACGCGTCTGATTGCCGTGCCGAGAGTCGAGAGATCGAATCCAGTCGTCGTAAAAAAATGTTATTTCTCAATTTATTTATTTTAACATTAAATGTCTCATGAAAGTCTTCCATGAAGTTCCGGAATATGAAATCTGAGAATAAAAATTAAATTTTTTTATATTTGAGATTAATCGAAAAAATTAATACAATTAAAGTATGTCCCTCCGTTGGTACAAAATGTAGTAAATTTTCTTATGTTTATAATACATTTTCCTACAACATTTTTCTCAGTGTGGTAAGACGTGGATACGTATAGAAGTCACAGGAGGTACTAATGAAGCCGAAATAATTGCTGCGCACTCGACAAACACGTCGTCATGCATTACGTCGTTAAGCTACGTGCGAGGTATTCATAGAGGAGCGAAACGAGGGAACTGCCGCGTACAGTAAAGACTCGTGATTCGAAGAGCGCGTGATAAAATAGACGGAGTGAAAGGAGCCGATTTTTCCCTCGTCCACGTCGCTGTTTACCGTGAGACAACATCGGAGAGATGTTCTCGACTATAAAGAGCTGGGCCGAGGCAGGGATACTGTACGTTTTCGCAGCAGCAGCTGCTCGAAGTATTCGCAAGGAAAGACAATCATGAGTCCCGTGTTTCAAATACAGTGAGATCTGTCTCTCTCTCTCTCTCTCTCTCTCTCTTTGTGCTCGTGAGATAGCGGCAGAAATGCGCCCGGAGAGTTACCCCGATCTCTCTTTCTCTCTCTCCGCCTGCGAGTAATGAATGGCTGAGCGGGAATGTAGGTCATGCTCGAAAATGACGGGGCAGAGTGAGAGGGCGCGAGTGCAACGACAAGGAGAGAGGAGTGGGGGAAGGGAAGCAAAGAGCGCGCGGGGGCGAAAAAACAGGGAGAAATTAGAGGAAAGAAGGAGGAAGAGGAGGACGAGAAGGCATGGAATAAAGGGCAAAAATGAAAAAAGAACGATATTCGCTTCATTGGATACCACGCCGCCGGGATTTTATATATGCGGGACAGTGAGTGAGAGAAAGAGCGGGTGCAGGAGTACTCGAGAGGAACTCCTCGACAATTCCGAATGATCCCATCGCAATTGCCGCCGCGCGAGCTCTTGTTTTCACCGTATGTGTGTACGTGAGCGCAGGTTGCAAGTGTAGTGGTGCCGCGATTGAGCGCGTTACTACCACTGCAGCGGTGCGGACGCGCGAGTGCGCGTGCGCTCGGGGTTCGCTCGTCCCGATAATTGCACGGTCGCCACCTCTGATTCTCTTCCTACTTAACCGTCGTCATCTTGCTAAAATTGGAAGGAGAGGAGAGAGAGAGAGAAAGAGGAAGAATTCAAGCTTTCTCACGGCTACGCTCTGCTCTTGCTTTTTTCCTCCCTCCTCTCTCTCTCTCTCTCTCTCTATCTCTCTCTCTTTCTCTGCCTTCTTCTTTTTCTAGCTCTTGCACTTTCGATTTGCCTTCGACGCTTTCATTGCTTTCACAGGGACTTCGCACCCCCTCGCGTTGTGCAAACTGTCCTGTTGAATTTGGATTGTAGGATTGCGAGGCCGCAGTTGAAAGGGCCTGGAGATGATGAAAATGAAGAAAACTGTTTGTGCTTCGGGGAATGAAAAGAAGAGAGTTTTTTACAAAGAAGAGCGCTTTATAAGCTCATTTTTCTTGACTTTCACAACATTAACTGTCATATTATTAATAAATTTTATTACGTGAATATAGATTCATAGAAATCAGACTTTTTAAAAACCAAAATGATAAATGTAAGCGTTTCAGTGATTATGAAACCTTTACATCTTTTATCATATAACACCCTTAAAGCTTCTCTCTCTCTTCATGATGCGAATCAATATCGATTCTGCAGTCGATACTCATATCCATATATAGAAGCTTTATTATATTTTTGGAAGCGATGCAAACTCAAGCAAAGCATTTCCGCGAACTCGGCGAAATTCAAAGTGACCCCGGGCGTTTGCAGCGCACAGCCTCAAAGGTTCCTCGCGCCTTCACAGGTCATCGCGCTTTCCACGCGCGAAATCACGGATTTACGACACAATTTCGAATCGACTCCAAGCAACCTTTACTGTACAAGTATATGTACATACGCATACACATAAAAATTCACATAAACGCGTGCGCATCGTTGACTTTTTCATGATCCGTTAGTAGAACATTTCGCGCTGTTTTGGCACGGCAATCGAGCAGCACCCTGCGGAAAATACCCAGCAGACCTTCGAAATTCGATAGAACCGCAATAGCGGCGTTGAAACGTTGTTATTTCGTGGTGTTACAAAATCCATCTGATGTAGCGAGACGACGATGATGAGGAGGGGCTGCCGCCGCAAGCTACGCGCGCGCGATCGGAAAAAGTTCTTGAATTCGATTAGGACGACAAAACGGGAGGTAAGAGCGCGCGCGCACGATAATGGTGGAAGCGTATAAGTGTCCTGCTATGTGTGTGTGTGTGTGTGCCTCTATGGGGATAACGATTTTTTGCGTGTGCTTCTCGCGTACGGCAAAGTCGTTAAACTTAGGATAAGTTTCGAGAGCGCTGATAGAGGATATCCGTCTGTTATTCGAATTCTTCGGACGGAAAATTCGTGCACGCGCGGTCGCGCACGTGAGAGAGTTCAAGTAGCGAGATAATTATGCAGTTCCTCCTGTACCCAGTCGATGGGGAATATGCATTTGTTTGGGACAAACTTTTTGTATCTTAAGTTTCGGGGAGTCGCGTCTTCAAAGTTTTACGTGGCACGACGTTGAAAGTATAACAATAAAAGACAACCCGGTGTTAATTATGTTTTTACTTAAGAAAAATCACTGTCAATTCATGGGGACTTTTTGAAAGCTAACGTTTTATTTGATTCTGTTTTAATTGAATAATGCATCAATTTGTCGTATCATTGTTTAACACAACTTGTGACGCGATATTTTGTGTTTGCAAGCTTGCTCAGCAAGACCCGAAGATGAGGTATCACTTGTATATGTACTTGATATTTACTGTTCCAACTTTTGACTATGTCCTGCTTCGTCGGTCGACCGATAAGGGCTTGTGGCCAACTTGGGCTCTAAATGCTGTAACATACGATTAAAGGCTTCTTGTCGCACTTCACTCTCCAAAGTCTGGTGATTAAGTGGCGTCAGGTTCGCGCACTCTTCCATCTTTTTCTTGTATCGTATTCAATTCACGCATTCCCGATTTACGGTGACGCTTTTTACACAGAGTGGAAAACTTTTTTCCTAAATTATTTTTTGTACGTAAGAGAAATTTTAATACGTTATAGATATCAGTATTGGTTATAAAATTAAAAATTGTCCTCGCGATAGGGTTTAAAATTTGTTAGACATAAAACAATGTTTAAAAAGTTAGATTTTTTAATGAATAGTTTAGTGATCATAAGTAGTATTAATATTAATGTAAAGGAACGTTAAGAACTCTAAAAGTGACATTATGGTACTTTTTTTAAATGAAAATTTCTGGCTGATTGTCTTACACAGGAGCAACGCAGATGAGGTACAGACTGCGTACGCCTTGTAAGTGAAGGGAGACGAGAACGAGATAAATAAAGCAGGAGTGGGTGAATGTAAAGTGAGAAAATGAAAGGCAGAGCGGGAGAATGAGGCGGAAAGAAGTTCGAGAAAAGCTTCTTACGCGTAATGCAACTGTCAGTTCGTTTTTGCATTAACCAAGAGTCTTCGCCACGGCTGTCGCGTCGCTGCTTTAGCAGTTGAGAAGAACAGTGGAGAGACGATCTTTTCCAGTTTCTCAAACTGTTTCGCTGTCTTGGAAATGTTAACTTCTCAGCGTACATAGACAAGCAGGTGTAGTTATTCAAAGAAAATGCTAATTTTCAAATTAGCAAAGCGCCAGAGATATAGACTTACGTAAATCGCACGTTTTTCTTGTGTCTGCGTATGTATATTATATGGTTTAGCGTGGAGTTTCTTTTGCGCGTATGGCGATGAGAAAATGAAAAAGAGAAAAAGAAAGACGCTAAAGAAGTTTATAACTCACGATATTTAAATGTTCACGTCAGTTCGATGCTATTGTATCGTGGGTAGTTAGTAGGGTGTACTTATTGTTAGGAGCGTGCCAAGTCCAACTGTTTGATAATTCCATGGAAGTGCGCGTGAGAATTTCTTTGTGAAAAGAATTAATTGGATTTCTTATTTCGCTTTCCTACGCTTACGTGCTTCGCTTGACTTATCCGCATGTGTGTTTTGATAATACTTGATTTAATAATTATGATGAATGATATAATATTTTTAATATTATCAAGATATACCTGTTTCCCAGGGTATATATAATATAAAGGGGTCGATGCAACTCATAAAAATTACATAATGGTAAAATATTTACAAGTATAAATGTAAACAATTTAGCTGTCTTTGCGTTTACAAAAAATAAATAAAGCCTCCGATTTATTTTTTTCTAATTTTTATGTCACAATTTGTTTTAATAACTATATGATTCGACAAATAGTTTCAAAACATTTTTCATATTTATCTGTGATCGATCGTAAAACCCATTGGATTGGGCTAAATAAAAATATTATCAAATAAGTGCATTAAGTTATCAAAGTATAAAGCCAAAAATAATTCTCTAATAAATCATCCTCCATACAAATCCACGTATCATCACGGAGAGGGGCGCTCGCGTTCTCAATAAAAGCGGATAACGATTTATAAAAAAACACATTGCACTGTTGCAAATCATTTTAGAATGGAGCATGTGCGCCACATAAAAAGGATGACAAACTCAGCTGAAAGTAGGATAAACACTAAAATCATCGCGCGAAAACATCTCGACGAAACTCAACGCTCTGCCTGCCACGTCCTCGTTTCGTATGCTCGTTGTATACGAGTCTTTGCGCGCCCTCGTGTCGTTTCGTTATACGACAATATTTTCGTCAGGGATTATCGCCAGTGCAAAAGCGGTTTAAAATTCAAAAGGATGCTTACAGCAATAGAAAAACACGCGGGGCGAATGTGTAACTAGCATTACGCGGTCTTTTCTACCGAGACTAAGAAAGTATACGGTAACGATGACGTCTCCTATGCGTTATATCTCCGGCTCTGTCTTTCTCTTCCTTAAGCTCAGCAAAGCGACGGCGACGGAGCAAAAAAAAAAAAAGAAGAAGCGCAAACTCGAGCGCACTATAAATACCTACTGCTCCTCGAGCTACTAAAGAACGTCCGCCTCTCTCTCCCTCGCTTTTCCTATCTCCTCAGGGGCCTCGAAAACTACAATCTCGCCTTCTTTATGGCAGCGCCGCCACCGCAGCAGCAGCAGCAGCCTCTTCTCTCTCGTATATAATGGCCGGCCGCTACTTTTCGAAACCTTATCGAAAGCCAAGTATAGGGCCTCCGTGTGCTATTTTATGTATTTCCAATCGCCGCCGAGAACGCGTATTTCCCGCGCGCAAGCTATAGTGCGCACGTGCGCGTGTGGTGGGAAAAGTCAGCTCCCGTGGGCTTGAATCATAGTAATTGGAGTGCGCAGAAGAGAGAGAGAGAGAGAGAGAGAGAGAGAGAGAGAGAGAGAGAGAGCGGGATAGGCAGGAGCTAGTCTTTCGGGCTTAATAGTGAGGGCGCGTAATCAGAAGCACTCGTCATATATTGTGGGAGACAAACGCACGCGTGTGCCTCTATTCTCAGTCCCTTCATGTATACCTACGCAGTATTTCCCTTCGTTTTCCCGTTCACGTTCGTACACGCGTATGTATTCGCTAGTGCATCATATATAGGCAGCTGGCGGAATAGGTTTGGATAATTACTTCGCCACATAAGGGCGTCTTTCAGTTTCATTCACTGAACTGTCAATAAATTGATTGACATATTTCGGTATAAGTTGAGTTTACTTAAATCTAATAATAAGAAATTAAAAATGTTACACTTTTAGTTTGGATATATTTAAAAAAAAGTATTTGCTTTTCAATTGAGTTGAAAAAAATACTTTTTTAATAATTCTTTTCCTCTTTTTTATGCAAATAAATTACTACATCCTTTTTTAGATTGTACGAACGATATTTTCATAAAAATTATAGGTATTTCATTCAATGTAAAAGCGTATCGTCTACTTGAACATGTCACTTGAATGATTTTTTTATTCGAGCGCGTGTGCATTTCTCTCCTATTTTTTCCCGATTGATTCAATAGCGCATAGAGAGTCGGCAGCAGCTCTCTCGTCATTATGAAGTCCGCGCTTTGAAAAAAAAAGAGTACCGAGAGGGGAAAGGCCTCCGTAAAGCTAGCCGGCACAGTCGAGGCGCTTATAGATTCTCATACATTCCTGTTGCTGCAGCAGCACTACCTTTCTCGTCTCTCATTAATATACAGCGGAACTCACGCTTTGCTTCTCTCTCGATCAAACCATCCTTCCGATCAAATGTGAATTCGCGCATACGCGTTTAATGCGCGGGAAAAACGCGAGGCCGCGTGGGGAATTAATGAGCGACTCGCTCTGGTCGCGTTGGAAATCTTATGCAATTTTCCTTCCGACGTGTATTTTGGTCTCGCGTTCTCCCTCTCTTCTTTTCCATTAGTGAATCACTCAATTAATGGTGGACGCTGGACGTATTTAACACTTGGGATTTAACGTTGGGGGTTATGTTGTACTGCAAATCGTATAACAGCGAGCGAGATTATAGTCCGGAAACATGCTCGTTTCATTTACGGACGAAATTATAATTATCACACTTCCCTGTGCGACTTCAAAATAATATTTCTCCTCAAAAAATAATTTTATCCAAACAATTTTATGTAATTAAAATAAAATCTTTACGAGATTCATACTTGGCTAGTTTATAGTATGGTATACATATTTGAGGGGATTATTTTTTAAATATCTTGATTGTAAAGGAATTTTTTATAACTATACTCGAATATAATACGAAGCTGTATAAAAATTACTTGAATCAAGCGATGTGGTAGCGTCCATTATATATTTGCAAATTCATATATTTACAGTATATGATTATACCAGTAGATTTTGCTTTTAAAATACCTTATTAAGTTGAAGTTCATTTTTAATCAAATACCTAAACGAATTCGATAGTGTTTATCTTTTTTTTCATTACGTGGAAATCTTGTCTATCGAGTAAACAGGAGAATGAAACTTTTTATGTAACAAATTACATATTATGAAAAAGAGCTTCGTTTTATTTATATTTTACCTTATATTTATTATAAATTTAATACTACAATTGATTATAATTCTACAACAATATTTTTATGTTACAGGTGAGTAAACAATTTCAACTTTTTGACATCTGTTTGTCCACTACTACTACGTAAGTTAACCATTTAGATTACTGTATTAAATTTTTTTCAAGATTTCTTTTCATTAGTATCTAATCATTTTAATATCATAATAAGGCTTATCTCCCTGGTAGAATTGTGTATATCGAAAATAGACAAGAAAATAGTAAGTAGCTACTAAAAGTAGCTAATTTCTCGGTAGTGATGAAACGATTTTTCC